>JANIWG010000035.1:0-106643 GCA_030705025.1 Myxozyma udenii
CTTGGGGCAATCTTCTTTCCCCATAACGACTTCCTACGATTGTGCTCTTCCCTAAAATCATTTGTCCTTAAGGTATGCTAGCGGTTCTCTTGTTGTACCGATTGTAGTTATGAAAATATACTAATTTGTCCTTAAGACCTACGAGACCGTCACACAAAACGGTCTGGCCGAACGCAGCAATCGCACCATCACGACCAAAATTCGAGCCTTATTGATCGACTCAGGCCTTCCGGGCATCTTATGGACGGATGCGCTCGACACCGCTATTCAAACTCTCAACGTGACTCCACGCAAACACGGGTCTCTCTCGCCGTGGGCAATGCTTCACAAGTCTGAGCCTCACCTTGCTCATCTTCGCGTCTTCGGCTGCCGGGCTCTCGTCCACCACGAAGGCCTTCGGGACAAACTTGCTGATCGCACCGACGAGTTTGTTCTGGTCGGTTACTCGGGTAACCACATCTATCGGCTCTTGAATCCGCGGACCATGAACATCACGACCCGCCGTGACGTGACATTCAGAGAAGACGAGTTCCCGTTTAAGGCTGCATCCGCTAACTCCGCTAACACCACACCTCCCTCCGGCTTTATCTCATATCGTGACGCACTCACGTCTCCCCAGGCTCCTGAATGGCGCGATGCCATGCAACGCGAAATCGACAGCATGCACGAAAATCAGGTGTGGACTCTGGTTCCTCGGACCGACGACATGGGCACGGTCATGAGGGGTCTCTGGGTTCTTCGGCGCAAACCCGACGGCTCATACAAAGCTCGCTGGGTTGTTCGAGGCACGAACGAGCCCGACGTCGACGACACATACGCCGACACCGCCAAAGCAGTGACTTTACGCACCTTATTCGCTTTTGCCGCAAACAAGCAAGCTGTGATCCACCATGTTGACATCTCTACAGCTTTCCTTAACAGCACTCTCGAGAAGCCTGTCTTCGTTCAACAGCCGCCAGGCTTTGTTACTGGTTCCAATATGGTTTGCCGCCTCAATCGCGCAATGTACGGCCTCCGCACAGCACCCTTACGATGGCAACAAACGCTCACCGCCTTTCTCACTTCGATTGGCTTCCGGACTTTTACCTCCGACCCGACAGTCTTTCGCCGCCACGACGTCACCATTGCAGTGTTCGTCGACGATCTCATGATCATAGCACCAAATGACACTATCGTCCAACGATTCGTCTCTGAGCTCTCGGCTCGTTTTAAGTGCCGCCATCTTGGTCCCATCTCCGTTTACCTAGGCATGGAGGTATCTGTCAAACCCGGTTTGGTATCTATTTCTCAAACAAAGAAAATTGATGAGCTCGCAAACAGCTTCGGTCTTCATCAATGCCGTTCGGCCTACACCGTGGCTCCAAATGATGAAATCGACAATCTCGGCGCTTCTCCCTCTCTTGACGACAAGGCAGCCAGTCGATACCGCACTGCGGTTGGCACGCTTCTGCATCTCGCTGCCTTTACTCGACCTGACATTGCCTACGCCGTCAATCGCCTCGCCTCCGTCATGCAGACTCCCACGAAACTTGCCGCCAATTGTCTCGACCATCTTTTACGGTATCTTGTTACGTCTCGCGGTCTACGACTCACCTTTTCCGGTTCCCACGCAGACTTGGTAGCATCCAGCGACGCAACATGGGGCTCCAACACACGCGCCGCGTCAATCTCCGGCAACACCTTTCTCGTCGGCGACACTCCGGTTGCGTGGTCCGCCCGGCGTCAAACCAACGTGGCGCTCAGCACTTGCGAAGCTGAATATAATTCCGCCACCGACGCCGCACGCGACGTCCAATGGATGCGACTCCTATACGCAGCAGTATTCAGCGTTTCGCTATCCCAGCCGACACCACTTCTGATGGATAATCAAAGCGCAATCAAGGTTGCTCTTAACACCACTTATACTGCTCGTAATCGGCACTTTCTCATAAAGGACGCTTTTCTTCGCGAGAGTATCGCTCGGCAATTGGTAATTCCTCGCTACATGGAGTCGGCAAACCTGATTGCCGATGGATTCACCAAACGACTTCATCGTCCGGCTCACGAAATATTCCTCTCTCGCCTTCATCTTGAGCCTTCGACATCGAGCGATGGTTCAGTATCTGTCTGAGGGGGGGTGTTGGCAGGTGGCTGGGCAGGTGGCTGGGCAGGTGGCGGGGCAGGTGGCTGGGCAGCCGGTCTGTGGCTGATATATATGCTTGTAGCTCTTCCCCTGTACATAGCTTAATTCCGACATCAACTTCACCATAAAGTACAATGCGGCTCACTGGATTTATGTAGATTTCTTGTGCGGCGCTATAACAAAAAGTACCTCGGGCTCGTTATTTAAGGGTTAGGGGCCAAAGAGCTATTTCTTATGAGCCGCATAGTACTTTGACTTCCAAAATAATATTAGCCCATATATTTGTGCGGCGCGCTGGCTAAGCCGCATACTTTTTTGTTTATATACACTGTAGCGCCGCACAAGATTGCCTGAATAGCTCCCTAACCCTTTCATAACGAGCTATAAGCGCCGCACAAGAGAGCCCATACCTCTCCTAACCCTGTAATGAGCCGCACACGATTACCCATAGATCGCCTAACCCTGCAAAGAGCCGCATACTTTTACCGGAGCGATGATGTCGAGACAGCTTATGAATTATAAGCCATTAATGTTCATTGCTTGAGGCTTGTACATGTTGATCGGTTTGTACTTCTTGCTGGCGGTAGTATCCGACTGCGGCATGCTCCTCTCCGGTGAAGCAGAGGCTGATCGCAGGGATAATTGGAGATGTCCATTATCGAATAAAAAAAATTATACTGTTTCTGAGAAGTTTTTGATCTTTACCATATGCTTAATAAATGATTGCGTTTTCTGATCTCATTGAGTCTGCTAGACTTTGGAGCTGCACCCGTTTCCTAGCTGAAACGTACCGCTGCGGTCACGATCCCACATCATCATCTATGCTATATCATTATAGCTTTTAATCGATTTAACATATGACAGATCTTAGTTGGCGATTTAGTCTATTTTCCAAACAGCCGACAGGCATATCCTTTTTGTAAACTCGAACGCGCAGCCGGGCTTTAAAAGCACTTGTTTGTTGAAGATTGTCTGTGTAGCGCGGTTATAAGACAAACCGACCAAAGCATGCGGTCGATTGTACATAACTCGCTAAATCAAGCCCTATAAATCGAAGCGCAGTTATTTTATACGTATACACGGCTTGTCTCGCCGGACACGTCATCGGCGCATTGTTCATGTATAAAACTCCCCGCAAATGAAAATCTCCGTCGCACAGTACATATATACGCATGTTGCACTATTAGAAGTCAAGACAATGTGGTGCTGACACCTTCCGTGACGTTTTCCGAAGTCGTATCGCGCTTTATGCCCGCAGAACTCAGGACGCCGATCAGACCGTTCAGAGCCTTCAGCAGCGAAGAGCAAGCAGCCAATGGCTGGGATACGGCTGAATCTGCAAAGAAATGCGGGGTAGGTTGAGTTAGCAGGGTTGAGGCAAGTGTGGTACCTCGCGAAATGCTCCGATTGCAGAATTGGCACCCGAGCCATCGACATGTGCGCCAAACCTATACATGTCTGCCAAGAGGTCCGCATTAACTGACGAATCCAACAGCGCCCAGAATTCTAGAGATTGGCTGCTTTAAGGCAGACTTGTAGTGAGCTCTGCATTTGCATCCGATTCGACGCGCGGACGAGTGATGGCGGATCCAGCCCTTGAGCTCGCGAGGATCGGCTGAAAGCAGCGTGGGGTTTGTGGTGCGGGGCGAAACTGTGGAGATGCGGAGAAATGCGCGATGCCGGCGGGTGCGGGGAAGCGGCCGGGTAAGTGGAATTAGCTTTTGTGGGGGCGGGATAGCCGGTGGAAGCGCAAACGCGCGGACCGGCAGGCGGCATATGTGCAGGACTTTTATGCGGGGAAACATGCGCTGGTAAGTGGAGATATGATGTCTGTGGCAGCTCAGCAGCTTAAAAAGAAGGCTGCGTTATTGCGAGAGCTGCGATGGAAGGGCCCGGCGGCGAACTCGGGGCAGGAACAGGCCGGAGTTGGCGCCGGTGGAGGCGTCGAGCCATTGAGCCGGCGGGTGGATTTCAACGATTTTCGTAGTGTGGCTTGACGCGCGTAGCGCGTATATAGCCATGCGCGCCATTGCCATGCCCAGTAACCGCTGTATATGAACGGCATAGATATTACATACATGCGGAGACCGACAAAGTCGCCTGACGCCGATCGCGACTCCCGGTCTGTCGTTGTTCGTCCTGTTCGCCGTGTCCGGTCCCCCAGCCTCGCCTATATACGATGCGATCTGTGGCGTCCAGCCGCTGCAAACTCAGTTGCGGCTGTAGACCCACATGAGTTTGTTTGTCGCCGCGGCCGACGCGAGCGAGCAAAGGATGTAGACAATGGGGCCGCCGACGCGGCCGCGGCCCCGAGTGGTAGTGTGTGTCGTGTGCACAGGCAAACGGTGCGGAGAAGTGCCCTGCCACGATGGCAGTTCCCGTGAGCGCCACCCGCCCCACACCCCGGCTTCCCCGCAGTCTTTCTTTTCCTTGCTACGCCCTTTCTCCTTCCTGCCCCTTTGTTCTCTCTTCCGTTTTCGCTCAATCTCGCTCCCTGTTTTCTCATCCAATCCCTTCTCCGTCTCTCCCATGCGCTAACAGAGATGGCCTGTCGCGAGGACATCTTCGTCTACGATACCTCCACGCCAGCGCCCTCCGCCCCTCACGGCCCATTGTTTGCCGCTTGTGGGCCAATCATCATGTCAGCTGCTCACGAGCCTTCAACCGCATCCAAGCGTACCGCTCGCGCATGCGTTCGCTGCCGCAAGCAAAAGCTCAAAGTACGTTATCCGATTCTACATCCTATTTGTACAATCTCAGTCCCTCCTAACACATCTACAGTGCGATAGTTATCGTCCTTGCGCGCTATGCGTCCGTGCAAACGTTGTCTGCGTCAGTAGAACGGACGACGATGTCAAGAAACCCGCAAAGAAAGCAGATGCTGCCCGCAGCTCCAACGCTGCTCCACTATCTCAACCGCAACAAACGGGGACAGTCTTCTACACATCGCAACAGAGCACCAATGATCGTCAGTTGCCTTCAGTAGCAAGCATAACTGAAAGCATGCACTTCTCCCAGCCTCTTCAGATTCCACAAAATATGCTTTCTTCTCCGTGTGTCTCACCTTCCTGTCTCACGTTATCTTTTGCATATTCATGTGCTAACTTATCAGTGCCGATTATTCCGATTCCAACCGTCCAGCAAAAATGCAACGTTTTTCCTACGCTGGCGAGCATCATGACTTCCACGGCGATCGTCCACGCTCTTATTCACTTTCGTCGACTGATGCAGTGCGCCCTCTTTTGAATCGCAAGCAGCCGCTCGACGACTCCCTCATACCCCCTCCTCCACTGTCTCCATTCAGTCACCAACAGCTTCCGTCGGCAGATGTGAACAACAGACTTCCGCCTCTTCTGCCTACCGCACGCCGTTCACCTCTCTCACCCCATCTCGACGTTTCACCATCGCTCCCGATGCATAGGTCACCATCCGTGTCTGTTGCTTTCTCCGATGCTGACGACAAGCAACGGCAGACATTCCGTCATTATCTCCCGTTCAACCAAGGTGTACCAGCTCCGGCTCGGCAGGAAATGAAATCGCTTTCTTCGGAGTATCCGCCTTCGCACAAACCTGTAGTTTTACCACTCGCTTCAAGCTCGCCATTCCTTGACCCGGAGACAGCTCCACAAAAGTTACCGTCGCGAGCAATGAAGCTGCGAGGCTTGATTGCAGAGTCAGCTTCGGGTGATATTTGGGGTTGCGAGCGAGCCACAACCGCATCGATCATTGCACAACTCCCTCCTCGTCGAGTGGTTGAATACTCCCTAAACATTTACTTCAACTCATTGCATTGGTTCGTTCATATTGTCGATGACAGCACGTTTTTATCTCGATATACTAGCGTTCTTAGCGCTTTTGAGTTGGACCCGTCGCGCGTGGAGGATACTGACAATGACTATGCCTTTGCACTTTTGCTCACGATGGTTGTTGCGCTCGGCGGGTATTATGGACTTCAGCACCCAGGACGCCGGCGACGATTGTCGCAGCTGTATGCGGAGAACAGCAGTAATGGCAAGTCCTCCCTGGACATGAAAGATAACCTTGCTCCAGCCATTCTGAGATCTGTGAGCGTAGTGCGCGGGAACATAGTCGACCTGATCACCAATCCTAGCCTTGAGTGCGTACAGATCTGCGTGCTTTTGTCCACATTCTACCTTTATCACGGTTCCCAAAACTTTGCATGGACACTTTCCGGCGCGGCCGTCAAAGCTGCCTTTGCAATAGGCCTCCATCGCGAGCCTCAGGGATTGATGCCAAACAGCCAACTTCGTCGTCGTATATTTTGGGCACTGTACAATCTCGATCGACTCACAGCCATGCTGTGTGGCATGCCGTTCGCGATTCAAGATGATCTGTGCAACGTTGGCTTACCAAGTGATGATGTTGTGGATGGAAAAGAAAGTATCACACTTCGAACTTACCAGATTCACAATCTGAAATTTCACGTCATACTTGGCGAAATCCTGACAAATCTGTACCAGCAGCGCAGTGACACTGTGTCACAGTACGCTGCATCGCGCACTCGCACTTCCTCACCGCAACCACAGCAATCTATTGAAGAAATCGTGGCAACTGTACAACGAGTGGAGGCAAAACTAAACTCGTGGTATGATGATATTCCTACTGCGTTGCGACTGCGACTTGACAGTGTTCCGAGTGACGAAGACGCGGCGGAAGAAACGGACGATTCTGACGATTTGCTGATCGACGTGTTCAACGGTGCAAGCAGCGAGCGTCGAGCGCGTCTTGAAGATGACATGTATGGAGTACAAGCACTGTTTTTGCAAATAATTTACAACACCGCGTTGATTCTGATACATCGACCGCTATGCGAATATTCCTCCGCGACGTCATCCGCCGCATCACGATATATTGCACAAGCAACCGAATCGTGCCGTCGCAGTGCGCTTCGCACGTCACTCGTGGCGCAGCAGTCGCGGTTGCTGGTGAAAGGGCTGCGGACCCACGCGTTTGCCTTTGTCGACGCGCACTTTGTCACCGCTGGCGCGTTGCTGAGCGTTTTTGGATGCTGTGAGCCATTGAGTCAGCGAGCACTTGAGACAAAAGTTGCGTTGAGTCGCATCATTCAGATGCGAAAGTCGATGAGAACAAAGTCGGCGTCAGAAGATACAGGCTTGAAAGTCCTTGAGAATCTTGCTCGCGTGGTCGTGCAGCGTGAGATGGAAAAGATGTTGCTTGGAAACTCCGCCGAGCCAGCTGTACAAAAAAAGGAGATAGAAGGGAAGGATGAAGATGATCGGAGCGCGGCAGCGGTGCTCACCAGCTTGTCCGCGCTTTCGGGAATGAACAACAGCACTGGTTCTTCGGTATCCTCTGCGTCATCTGCGTCCTCTGCAATCTCCCGACGACGTGAAAGTTCAGCAACTTCGGTCTCTGCGGCGTCTGCACCTTCTCCACGCGACAATCGCGGCGACCTGCGCAATTTGCTGATCTCAGACGAAAACGGCAACGGCAACGGCAACGGCAACGGCAATGGCAATAGTAATGGCAACAAAGTGGCGACAGCAGCAGCAGGAGCAGCAGATTTGGCGGTAATCGTACCTAATACTGCATTTATATCCACGCTCGCGAGTCTGCAATCCGTCATTTTCGACGAGTTATTTGAGCGGCCAAATGGCCTTTCCGTACCGCAGCTCGCGTGGATCTGGGCTGTTGGCCGGCCGCACGTGTGAAGAAGCACATGTAGAAAGTGAAAAGTCTTTTGTTATTTATTTCGAATTGGGTGGGACAAATTGGCGGTTGTGTGTGGTACTAGGAATTGGGATTACCATGTGTCTTTAGTTTTCATGTACCATATGAATAAAATAGTCTAGTTGATGTAAATTGTGTATGTACACATAAAATTATTCACAGCACGCAAAGCGCGTTCGCAAAAGTAGCAATACCACCGGGCGAGTTAAACGGTGCCGCAGTGAACAAGAAGTCGTACTTTCCCGTCTCTTTGCACTTCTGCGCAAGGTCCTCGAGATCCAAAGTCTCGCCAATAAGTACACCCCAGCAAGCAAGAAGATACTCATGCAAACTGATCTCAGTCTTCGAAGGCCATGCTTCAAACGCAGGCTGATCTCCGCCGACGACAGAAAAGTATTGATCATGTAACCATGTCTTCGTGTCGTCGCCCTGGTCCAATCCAATTGCGTTTGGCGTAGTATATCCAGTCTGAACAAGCTCGTCAACTTTACCCTGTGCAAGCAAGTCATTATACTTCGCCATCCATCCAGTGCGAATAAGCAGGATATCGCCGGGCTTGAACTCAACGCCCTCATCCTTTGCAATAGCCTTGACTGTGTCCAAGCTGATACCGTACCGCTCAAAAGGATCAAACTTGACGCCATTCTTCTCTGCCCATGTTGCAAAATCAATTAACACTCCACGACCAACAATTCCATGCTTACTCGCTGCCTGCATTCCGCACCGGGTTGTCTTGTTCGGTCCGACGATTTCATCGCGGGTCAGGCCGTTGTACATGACCTGGCATGGCAAATGTCCAAAATGACGGAAACCGTCGAACTGCGAGCCAGATTGCACGTTCATTACAACGGTATCATCGTGAATCAGCACATTCGGGTTCGCAGTGATCTCGAACTTGAGCGCAGGACGACCGAATGGTGGATGTAAAGGAAGCGTGATGTCCCAATTCAGAGATGAAACGATTCCATGCTTCACGTCCGCTGTCGCCGCGCTCTTAACCGTGCCAGGAGAAAGCAAGTTCAACCGACCAACCTGTCGCCTTGTCAGCACACAGCACTTAGCTTCCTCACCCACACACGCACATACTTACTTCATCGTCAGAACCCCAGATCCACGCAGCTTCTTTGGGCACTTTGGTCGCGTCGAAGTCAGGCGACGCGGTATTTGCGGCGATAATCTCCTCAAGAGTTGGAAGAAACTCACCGGGCTTGGTTGGATGAGGAAATGTTGTCGGCATTGTCGCGATAGAGGTTTGAGAGTTTGTGGGCGGGGAAAACTAGAGTGCAGTTGGGGGCTCTTATATGGAGTATTTATATGTTCAGAGCAGAGGGGGCCCGTGCAATCGTGATTATTATCGAATTCTATATCAGTTTACGTCACGGCAGACACCGCTGCCTAACCTCCACATCCACGACGCCCTTTACGTTTGCTAAATACAATGAACCCACACTCTTGCTAATCGTATGAAATCAGAAACAGCTTATCTTTCTCGGATTTCACGGAATAATTCGGTGGAGGTGTGAAGCGAAGCTCGTCGGGATAAGATGCATCCGTGGGGCGCGGGATCGCATTGCGGAAAACGGACAAAAAACGCAGGGGCACGCCCGTAAAATCGCACTGGTACATAGGCCGCTACTTTACAAACATGTAAGAACGCGGTGTTAGTAGGCATTAAAAAATTAAATGGACCCAACTGCATCAGGGACTGTGAATGCGGTTCTCTCAAGTTGCTCAAAAGCACACACATCACATAATTAAAAATGGGCAAGTGCAGTAAAGATAAGCGGGACGTGTACTATCGCAAGGCAAAAGAACAGGGATGGCGAGCGCGGTCAGCGTTCAAACTGCTCCAGCTTGACGCAGAGTTTCATCTTTTCGACAACATCCACCGCGTCGTGGATCTTTGTGCCGCGCCGGGTTCATGGAGTCAAGTGCTCTCACGGCGGTTACATACTGCTGATGAGGAAGGAAAGGCTACAGGTGCGAAGATTGTGTCAGTGGATCTACAACCCATTGCGCCATTACCGGGTGTCACGACGCTACAAGCAGATATCACACATCCTTCAACATTGACCAATATCCTTGAACTATTTGGCGGCGAGCCTGCAGACCTCGTGTGCTCAGACGGTGCGCCAGACGTCACCGGTCTGCACGACTTGGATGAGTACATTCAGGGCCAACTGATTCTCTCGGCACTTGCACTTGCAACTTCATTGCTCCGTGAAGGCGGCACCTTTGTTGCAAAGATCTTCCGTGGTCGTGACGTTGACTTGCTATACTCCCAACTTTCGCTTCTCTTTGACAAAGTTACCTGTGCCAAGCCACGAAGTTCACGTGCCTCATCTCTCGAAGCATTTGTGGTCTGCGAGGGATATCGGCCACGTAAGGGATGGAAACCTGAGTCGCTTCGGTTGTACAACGGTGGTTCGGAAGACTTGGACTTGAGCAATATGATGTCGGAGGTCTCATTGGAGGAAGAAAGGGTCATTGCTCCGTTCATTGCGTGTGGTGATTTGTCCGAGTACGATGCGGACGCAACTTATACACTTAGTCGTGACGAACTGAAGTCGATAAAGAGCCTTGACCCGGTTCAATCGCCAACTGCGCCGCCATATAAGACTGCGTTGGAGAAGAAACGGAATGGAACGCTAAAGTGATGAGGGTTTTGTTTTTGGCATGGTTATAGGGGATCTAAATTGATGCATGTGTAGTTTAATTTATTGTACAATACATTTTGAATAACTCAAAAGGAAACACCTATGCAATTTTCTTGCTCGCATTCACAAACCCAATACCCTTGATGCTCAGCACATAAAGCTCCAGCTTTTTATTCCGCTCGTCCTCCTCATCCTCATCTTCATCTTGACCGTCGTCCGATTCGAACTGCTTTAACCGCGCCTCGGTACCCCACATGGACTTAATGTCCCGCATTAGCCGCACAAAAGACTCGTCGATTATATCTCTTCCAATCAACAAACGACCGACGTCCTCTTTTCCAAGAACCATGAGCACAATCACGGTTTTCGCCTGACACCTGCAAATCATACCTCCAATCGCAATTTCCTCCAGCAGCATCCTTGCAGCACGCTCTCCTACATCCTCGGGCGCCTCACCTGCCTCACCGACCGACTCCGCAGCATAAAACCAACCTGTCCGAGTCTCCGCCACGAGCGATACACCAAATCCTGGACTTTTTCCAGATTCCTCGCCTCGCGCGACATCACTGTAAATGTATGTTTCGCATCCTGTACTGCGTAAAATTGTCCGAGCACCCTCGATTATCCGGTTTACACTCGCGGGACTTACGCGAGTAGAGTACGCCACGCCGCGTAATTTCGAGATTTGAGGAGTCGCAACGGCGGCATGCAGAGTTTGCGGTTGTAGCGCCACATGTGGTAAGAAGATGTTTACTTCGCCACCACCAAGGGGAAGAGCACCGCGTCGAATCACGCGCAGTTCTTGTCGGTGGATGCCGAATTTGTTGTAAATCGGGAAGAGTGCTGTGCGAATTGTGTCAACACCAAGATCGATACCATTTGAGGTGACACCACGTAGAGTGAGATTGAGAGCAGATTTTCCAAACGGCGCAAGAAGAAGAATAGGTTCGATGTAGTAGCCAACTGCGCGAGATAGAGGGCACTGATGTGTGATTGTGCCGTTGGTTATCAGACCAGGTTTGTAAACGACTGTGGTACCGGTGTACGAAATCTCAATAACAGTTCCGTTCGTGACAGCTTCTAGTAGCCGCAAAAAGGAAACCTCATAGTCTGTATGGCGTATTAGCACACGCCCTCAAGTATTACAGTCCAAAATCACAAACCTTTCAAACCAGGCTCCATATCACCAGACCGAATTTTATCGATCTTGATCGCCCGTCCCGACAAAGTCGCAAGAACAAGTCTCATTCGGAAGTCAACATGACCACTAAAGCTTAACGGAGGCGCCATTCCGTAACTTTTGTCTTATCTTCTTCCTTTTTTTCCCTCCTCAAATGTGTTCAATAAAAATCAAAAGATAAAAAGAAGGAGTTCGTCCAGCTGGGGTGATGAGCATCTTGCGCGGCGCACTTCGAGAGATTTTTTTTCTGCGGCGCGGCGCAGTTAAGTTAGAAGGTTGGGAGTTTTGTGTTACCCGGTGCTACGCAAAATTGCTTTCACGCTTCCGATCACAACCAGCTCAGCAGCTGCTCATCCAAGCTTGTGTATATAAATATCTACATAGAGATGGCGGTCGATTCAACAGGACGGGCCGCTGCTGAAAGAGGAGAGTCTGGAGACTTAAATACTCCAAGACCGATACGACTTCACATTGCGCACCTTCCACGCGCGCTGGCAGTCGAGGATCCAGCTGCGTTGGTGAAGCGACTCGCGGTGTTTGGACGCACGGTGACGCCGCTATCTGTGCATCAGAAACCAGCATGTGAAGATTTCTTTGCGTTTATTACTCTAGAAATGACGCAGAAGCAGTATGCGAGTTTGCGTAGCGCGTTCAATGGTGTCAAGTTCAAAGGTGCGGTGATTGCGGTGGAGCAAGCTAAAACTCCTGATTTTGCTGAACGGCAGCGATTACAGCGGGATCAGGAAAAAGCGCAAGCTGAGTCTAATGACGTTAAGTTTACGCGGAAACGTGAAGCGATGGAGCTAGCTGCGCGGAAAAAACGGATTGCAGCGCTGAGAAAGGAGATACGGAGGCTGGAGAAAATGAAGTTCCATATTCAGCGTGGTCGGTATCAGTTTGGAAAGATGCTGCAGGGCAGAATGCGTGCGGTCGAGCGGGACTTCAGGAAAGAACCACCGACATTTCGGATCAAGATTGGCAATAGGTCAAGAGTAGTGAAGTGCAAGAAAACAAAACTGTGGGGACAAGCACGAAACATTAAGGAGGAGGACTGCGTGTTTGAGTTTCAGGATAGCGACGAGTCAAACGTTAACGACGGGAAGGTTGTTATTGGAAGGTGGTACAACGGGCGCGGAGAGCTTATTGAGGAAGTCACAAAGGATCGCATTACAATTGATGACTTCCAAAGGCTTAAGGCGTTATTTGTTCTTGGCAATGACGATGAGTCGTTGAAAGTGCTTGCTGAAAGCAACACGGTCGAGTTTGAAATTGATGATGAGGCTCCTGCTGATGATGGAGTAATTGTGCCGAGTACAACAGCCTTGGACTTTGATGATAGTGATAGCGAAAGTGATCAGGAAGATCCGAAGGTAAAGAAGGTAGCGTCTGTGGAGAAAAACGTCGAAGATAAGATTGATCTCGAACAGAAGATTGAGAGGCAGACTAGTTTGAAAGTTCTTGCTGCCCTTGGGTTGTGATCATGGCTACTCAACCGTTTCATCTATAGTCATCTTATTGTATATATACTGTATCATAGTATTAATCTGGAGCAACGCATTTTTATTACATACATAAACGTAAAATTTGACACTGCGGTATTCGATGAGATGAGATCGGAGGCGCTTTTGCAGCTGTTCGCTCCCCTAAACCGATGTGCTACATATATGATCCGCCGCACGCGTTTTTTCTGAGCTCAGAATTCTCAACGAGAGTTTTTGATCCAACTCTACATACAGGAGACGCAGTCAAGAATGGCCGAGGAGAAAAAAAAAAGCTCGAAAAATAAGAAGCAGCACAAGGTAGAAGCAGGCACAGATGTGGAGAATGAGGGTGGAACTGAAGTGGCGGAGATGAAGAAGTCGACGCATAAGAAACATAGAAAGCATGAGAAGATGGAGACAGAGGAAGTGGAGGAGACAGTGACAAAGAGACAGAAGAAGGAGAAGAAGGAGAAACATGCAGAGGAAAAAGAGAAAACTAAAAACAAGGAGAGGTCCGATAAGAAAAAGCGAAAGAAAGATAAGAGCGAGAACGAACAGGCCGCTGCGGACGACATAGCGGAAGAGACGACAAGCGTACCGCTGGCATCTGGGCTTACTACGATCCGACGAACTGCGGCGACGGAGAAACTCCGAGATCTGTTCAATACGAATGAGAGCGCTGAAAAGTTTTCACTCTTTGGTAATCTGGACGGAAGTGACGATGACGATGACGATGACGACAACGAGGATAGCGACGTGGACGAGGTGATTGAAGATGCGTCGCAGGAAGAGAGTTCTGACGACGACCACGACGATACTCCAGACTACTCAAAACCAAGAGCAAATGCAAATGTCAGTCAAAATTCTCAGACAGTGTCTCTTTTTTTCCCACACCCCGAATCCGCATACTTGGACGCACAAAGTCAGTTTAGCAAAGCGTCTGGTCAAATGCCGATGACAATGGACGAGTGGAGAAAGGAGTTTTATGAGCATCGCGGAGAATGGATGCGTAAAGCAAAGGGCTTCAGACGCGACGCGATGAGATACACAAAGCGCAAAATGGCCAATGTAAAGGATAGCGCGGAAGCTGGTACGAACGCGCTGGACGAGGAGTGATTTAGCTTTATTTTATTTCGGAGTTCGGGTCTTTTGGAAATTCATGATAGATGATTCAATTCTTGTACATATAAGGAAATAATTAGGTATTCCAAAAACAATTATAAAAAATGCAATCCAGTAACGCCAAAGCAACCAATGCGAGAATATATGTATGCGAATTACAGGTAACCGCGAAGAGCGATAGCACCTGTGACATACCGCTCAACAAACTCCTTGTCTGTCAATGAAACACCCTGCGCAATCTTGTAGTTCTATAAAGAGTTAGCGATCTGTCCACGGGGGTTACATGATTACTCAGTTTACCTTTCGCACAATCTCAAGATCTGTAAAGTTGATAATAGCCTCGTCCGAAACTTCAACAAGCTCTCCCTTCACCAAACCATTAAATTTCTCCTCAACTAATGATCCATCTTCAGGCTTATCGAGAACGGCAGCAACAAGAACTTGCGCACAGTCATCCTTGATGCCGAATCTCCGCAGGCTATCTGCAATGTTCATCGTCGGTGCCATTGAAAACAGAATTTCCGAATTAAGACTCCGAGTACGCATCGCTCCCGCGGCTGTATCAGTCAATGCACGATACACAGCAGCGTATAAGTGACCAAGAGAAACAACGCTGCGAGGATCGAGGAAAGTGTAGGCGTAGTCAGTGTTGCCGGCGAGTAGTTGAGCTCGAATTTCGGCGGCGTTTGTGACGTTCGTGTACAGCGCAATGCACAGAGGCTGGTCCGGAAATTGCGGAAGTGTGACTATCATCTCAAATTTTGTCAAAGAAGAAAAATCAATATCGGATTGTAATGAGTTTGCAGTGGATGTTGAACGTCCGAGAAATTCTGGTTTCGTCAAAACATGCGACGAGCTACGGACATACAATTGTGATCTTTTTTCCAAGATGCGGCGGCTAAAGTCGTCGTCGTCATTTTGGCGTGGACCGTTCCAGCGCCGCCTGTCGGAATTATACCATAACTGACTACATTAATACATAGTCGGTCAACGTACAGCTAGTTTCCGCAGATCGGAAATACAAAGAGCAGGGTTGAGAGGGCGGGAGGTCGCGTGCGTGGTGTCCGCCGAAGGGTCGGAAGTTCGACTCCAGGGACGAGGGCTGTCACTGAAACCATTCGCTCGTCGCTGATTTAGTTTCGAACAAAGAACACCACGACTAACCAATCAAATCACCGACGCACTTGATATTTCCGTCAAAAATATATAGGAAGAACAAAGTGAGAGCACAAATTTTGTCAGACTACTGGAAATATAATACGAATCAGTAGACACCGCAGGAAGCGAACGCTACGATCATGACTCAAATGAATCATCACCGATCAGCTATTTACAATTCTTTTGAGCTACGTCATTGTGAGATATCGACGGCTACATATTAATGCGTTAAAGCTTCGATTCAGTGGACGCGGATAATTGCTAACTAGAAATGCACCCGAACTTGAGAAGAACGCGCGATCTGGTTGCGTATCAGCGAAGCAGTATCAACCTAATCAACCTAATTTGACTCAGATTGTATATATCGCTGGGATTGACTGAGAATGCATATCTATTTAACGTTGATTATGGAGAAATGAATTGGCGACTAGAGATAGTCGGCTAAGCACACAAACGTTGAGTATGTGACCGCATCGTGAGACGGGTATAAGGGGCAATTTTGATAGCGTACGATTTTGATCAAGTTATGAGGATACATGAAAGATCGGAGTTTTTGGTGAAATGAAAGAGCATAAACACGAGCCGTCGATCCTGATATCAAGAAGACGCTAATCACAAAAACCATGATATGGCTTGATTATGTCAAAATAAGACCACAAGATAGGCACAGTACATGATCGTATGTGAGTGCTTGACTGATAAGTTGATGAAAATATGTGGACCAAGGTGGGACGAAGGGTTTGCCGCAAATAGACGAAAAATGTGCCTGTCAAATGCCGGATTTAGGAGTGTTTCTGACGTCATACTAGTGAGACAGTCGTCAAAATAAGGTCTTCTGGAATTCATTCTAGCTTTATACGGAGATGAGCCAAGAATGAGTCAACGGATTGATTGAGGCGCTTCAATGAACGCATACAGCCTCCAAGATGTGATTCCTGTATTAGTAGCGGATTGAGAGTGTGTCAAGAATTGCCGATACATATCTATACGCTACACGTGAAGTGAATTCTTGAGATGAATGGATCTATGCGCATATAGAAGACGGTATTGAAAGCTCAAAGGGTCACCATAGGCAGGGAACTACTGGAATTTATGATCACAATTATAAAGGTATGTACGTGGTTACAATTTGCTTACTTTCCAGATCGAGTTATGCGTCATCTTCTATGCGCCGTAGTGAACCGCATCGCGATGAAGTCCGTAATGATTGTCCTGTCAACGAGGAGATGAAATGCTCCGGTCATCAGATCGCCATGTCAAGTGGATTTATGCGATACCGGCAAAGCTCTCTAGCTGATAGTATAGTGAATCAAAAGACGACTTGACAAAAAGCAAGTCAGGGTGTTTCAAAAGTTCCACAACCGGACGTAAGACCTATAACGTATGATTGTGATAGCACTATTGGACTGATCGATCGTATGTATACATGCATGTTTATCAGATTTACCTAAAATTTACAAATGTAAACACGTCTTCAGCTTTAGTGTATTGTGGAGTCAGCAATCATCGCCAAGCCATCAAGATCCGTGTTTAAAGAGCTGATAGTGCGTCATATCAAACAACACCTGTCAGTCAGGACAAATACATTACCGACGGCGAAGTGCACCTGACATATCTGAGACGCCTGCAACTACATATTACTGCGGGCTGCTCAAATACATTAAAACTGTATAGTGAACTGTGAAGTCTTGACTGCATAGGTGATGCGGCGCACGATCCGCTATCGGCGCGGATCATGATGGTGGAGCGCGGCGTAATAAGACAACCGGCTCGTTTTTGCGGCGCACGCTATATCACGGCCTCTTTATCTGTATCTTTTCTGCGGACCTTCAGCCACATTCTTAACGGTGCCTAATCTTCACGATAGCTATCACGGATGTTGCATTTTCATAACTGATATCTAATGGGCAACCGACACGGACATTCCTCGGCGCAAATCGGCAAGGTCATTTCTGTTGATCGCCGTGTTCAGCGGATCATACACACTCCAACTCGATACTGTAAATCCTCGCGCATGTTCAGCATGGGGCTCAAATGCTTTCTTGAAACAGATATGTTCAACGACTGAAAGTCGGCTATTCATAATCGTTGCGCGTATTCTGGGAGTCTTGATGGTTTAATGGAAGTTTTTCATGTGCAAACTGATCATACAAAAAGCAGATGCTTCTGTCGTCATGAGTCGACGAAGCTGTTACCATGCCTAAAGCCGGTCATACTTTCTTCGTGAAAGTGTTCCTTTTTCAACATTTTTGCAACGCTGGCACTTTGTGCTTGCTATCAGGAGTGAGTCGAGCTCCATACTAATGGCTGCATCACTGACTGTAAGGATGGTTTCAGCATATCTAACTCCAATGTTTTCCGAAGTAGCCGTCGAACTCCAAACTTGGTTTGTGTGCAACATAGCAGCTATGATAGATGAACGCCGATAACTAATTGGTTAAAATAATGTCTTCTGCTCAATAAATGCAAATTTAATTATTGTGAAAGCTAAAAATCTGGATATTTTCTTGCTATGGTATTGCAAAAACGCAAGGCGGTCGCAAAAGCTCGGTTGCAGCCTGCGAAACGCCTTTACGCGGATAAGCAGGCCCATGCAGAAAAGTTCTGGTCCATGCGGTATATAGGCGCTGGCGATGAGCAGCTCCGTGCTTTGTCGTAACCAACTATACATGTACGTAGCTACTTTTTTTCTTTTTACAAACCACACATTGCTGCAAAAACTTTTAGCTTATCTGAAGTGCATCTGTGATATTTTTTGGTTTTCCAAAACGATAATTTAGTGATACACGACTCGGGAGGCCAGGAGATACACGACTAGCCTCTAGCCCAATTAAAAGTAGGAACGTGCTTTTTTGAAGCTTGGACGCGCTCGAGCGCAAACGCTTATTTTTTTTTGGTTATCGTATTATCAAAATAAGCCCGCTTGAACTGATTCAAGCTTTCCGTATGCACGTGCGATAAAAAAGACTCATCGCGCAATCTCAATGCATGATTTCACTTTATTGCGAGCTTCTAGTATTTGATTATGATCAAAATGATCTCTGTAAAGTCGGTACTGCGCAAGTTGGTGGTCGGGCATTCGATGGTGTATCTAAATGCAGAGCAGTCCGGACGTAATTTTTAGGAGTTGCATAAGGGACTGTGCCGCATCTCATAGCTGCTTGCATGTGGCTTGAAAGTCAATCTAAAGTCTACTGTCAGTCGTTACAGATTTTGAAATGGCTTGGCACGAGCAACCGTGAATCTAATCTTTCAATCGGTCCGGTCCGTTCAGCTAGAAGCTGCGCTGCTTGTTTCGTAGTTTGCTCTATATTCAATTTGCTAACTAAACGTAAGTCACGACGCACAGTCATACATGCAAATGCATGCTTCTATATATTGACGCACAAGCCGATGTATAAATGCACACTACACAAAGCTGTGATCCGAGCACGCGATGTGCTAATGCTTCAAGACAGTTTCAAGCTCTTGTTGTATCAGCAATTAATCCGGCGAAGTACTGTCCCTGAATTTAGCGCAACGGCACTTGGCTCACAGTATAGGTGAACAGGTTCTACTGCATCGGCCGCCACAATGCCAACGCTTGGTTTCGTTCGTTTACAGTTATATATTGGACTTTACGCCACAGCTGTCTAGGACCCACTGCGCCCCCTGCACAGCTTGCCAAAGGCTTAACACAGCCAAGACTATCTGAACACATCTTGAAAATGTCGAGTCAGTGGTTGCCTAAATAGCGGTCAGGTCCCCCAGTGTCTTGGCAGTCTTGGCACTGTCTTGGCAGAACACCTGCAGCTCCTCTGTTTCAGAGCAATTTACACCAAAATGGAGAAGTAAGTGTTTTCATCATTACTATTGTTTTTCTATGGGCGGCCGTCTAATATCATTGCAGAATTGTGGATATTACTACTTCTCCGAAGTACGATGAGAGCGACGCGTACCGTAATGAGAAGAAGTCTGCAAGGGTCATTATCGAAGAGCGACCGGTCTCCGACCAGTATGGATCCGACAATGAGAAGGCTATGTTCATGGACCGCGACAAAGTCATTGACCGACTCAAGGCAATGAACAAAACCGGTAACGTTGGCGATGTGGATGTGCTCGCGGATCGTGCCTCTGCATACTTGTACGAGATGCTCCTGACTACATCGCTCGAGAGATCAATTGAGATTCTTAAAGAAGTGCTTGTCGAGCATCACGGTGATCCCAATTTTGAGGACGACACTTACCACAAAATTGAGCGCCTCGTTGCAGGTCCTGAAGTTTATGGCGAGGACGAGGAGACTTATGAGCTTGATGCGCGTCTTGAAGCTGTTGTTATCGAGTACCATTCGCCGTACCCTGAAGTACGCGCTGTGACAGATCCGTTTGATGACTGGGAACAGCCAGTAGAGACCATTCGGGCTTATGTTCTCGGTATCTTTTGGGTCGCTGTTGGATCGTTCATCAACGAGTTTTTCTCATTCCGTCAGCCAAGTTTGACTCTGCCGTCGACTGTCATCCAGCTGTTCCTGTATCCATGCGGTCGCGCTTCAGAGCTTCTTCCTGACTGGGGATTTTCAATTCGCGGTACTCGGTACAGTATCAACCCCGGAAAGTGGACATACAAGGAGCAGATGCTTGCAACTCTGATGGTGAACGTCGGAGCACAGGCTTCGAATTGGATGTCCATGACGGTGACCCTGCGAAGCAAGATTTTCTTTGGCTATAAATGGGTTGATTTTGGTTTCGTTTTCGTCATGAACTTTGCTAGTTTGTTTTTTGGGTACGGTCTTTCCGGTATGATGCGCAAACTTGTCATTTTCCCCGTCAAGGCTATGTTTCCCAGTGTGCTGCCCACTCTTGCGTTAGCTCGTGCGCTCGTCGTTCGCGAGTCAACTTCGTCGGTAAACGGATGGACAATCTCCCGCCAAAAGTTCTTTTATACGGCCGTCATTGTTTCGTTCTGCTACTTCTTTGTGCCTAACTTCTTATTCCGCGCTCTGAGTTCATTTAACTGGATGACTTGGATATCTCCCCAAAATACGCTGCTTGCCATGACTACTGGCTCATTCATTGGTATGGGTATCAATCCGATTCCCACGTTCGATTGGGCTGTCATCAACTACACCAGTCCTCTTATCTATCCATACAGTATGCTGCTGAATCGCATGCTCGGCACGCTCATCTCTGGTGTCATCATGATTGGTATCTACTGGACCAACTATCACTGGACCTCATACTTGCCTCCTAACTCAAACACCATCTATGATCGTCACGGTCACACTTTCAACGTCACTCGCATTCTTACCGATGGAAAATTTGACAGTGAAAAATACGCAAACTACTCTGCGCCTTATATTTCTGCTGGCAATTTGGTCGGTACAGGTGGTTTGTGGTCCATGTACACTTGCACGTTCGTGTACGTTGTCATTTCGGAGTATAAGCTTCTAGGAGAGACTCTGAGGCTGATCTACCAGGGTCTGCGTCACCCTCGCCGTCAGTCGCTCCAAGATTTCAAAGATCCGCACTCGCGTCTTATGGCTCGTTACCCCGAAGTTCCGGATTACTGGTATCTTCTCATCTTCCTTGTTGGTCTCGGCATGTGTCTTGCCGCTGTCCTCGCGTGGCCTACCTCAGTTCCATTCTGGTGTATCATTGCCATTTTCCTTTTCAACATCGGCATGTACATGCCCACTCTCGTCGTCATGTCTCGAACAGGATTCACGAACGGATTTGGTGCTTTCTCCGTCATTCTGGCCGGCTATATGGATCCCGGTAACGCTGTCACAAACATCGTCATCCGCATGTGGGGCTATAACATTGATGTGCAGTCTGAGAGCTTCATTGGTGACCAAAAGATTGCACATTACTCGCGCCTTCCCCAGCGTGGTGTATTCCGCGCTCAACTCCTCGCTACTTTGATTCAGTGCTGCTGCAGTGCCGGCGCCGTTGAGGCTCTTTTCAGCTCGGTTCACGATTTCTGCTCACCGACGCAGGCCGATCGTTTCGTCTGTGTGTTTCCACGTACCGTGTATTCTGATGCGATCATGTACGGTATCATCAATCCGAACCGTGTGCTGAACACACTGTACCCTGCTCTGAAGCACGCTTTCTGGATTGGTGCGCTTGCTGCAGTTCCGTTCGGTGTCGCGCAGCTCAAGTGGCCCCAGAAAATGAAGCGTATTAATCCCGCTATTCTTGCATATGGCTGCATTGCGTAAGTTATACTATTCTTTGATGAAAGTTTTGAGGTTCATACTAACTGATTGATAATAGTTGGGGAGGCACATACAACTGGTCGTACTACCTTCCGGGTCTGTACATGGGAACCGCGTTCATGTACTATATTCGCAAGTACTATACTGCGTGGTGGACCAAGTACAATTACATTCTCACATCCGGTTTGTCTGCGGGTGTTGCGCTTGCCGGTATCATCATCTTTGCTGGTCTCGAGTATCCGCAAGTCAAGCTGTCTTGGTGGGGCAACAATGTATACGCCGCAGGCGTGGACTACGCGCGCACTGCGTCGCTGTTGCCGGTTCCCGAAGAGGGATTTGGACCAACCCACTTCTAATCTATATGATACAAAATTTGGGGTATTTTCTGGAAGAGTTCAGGTCATTATTTACGTTGTCAGTTGTTCTCTTCTACAGGTCTATAAAGTATGAGCTCAAATTTTTGCTACGTAGCCTTGTAGCACTGTTAAAAGGAAATGCCGACAAGGTATACGTGAACGCGCGCGTCTTGCGCCGTGTATATACACGGCCTGCTGCGTGCGGCAATCTACAGATTTAAACGCGTTTTATATTAAGCGCGCCCCATGTTTATCGAAGCCCCATGTTGCGTGACGTTACTGTGCGTACGACACGCGACGCCGCGTGTTAATTATACGCGCGTCTACTCCGCCTGTTCGCAGCACACGTTCGTGCACATGGCGACAAACCGCTTCCGTATACATTTCATAGGCAGATATAAAAATCATTGTACATATTTAACAAAAATTAGTTGAGCCAGATTGAATAAATAAAAACAAAAAACTCCAGCCGTTTTGCAGAATGATGTTTTTACAAGTCCGAATCATCTCTTACGGCGCTTGTAGCACCAGGTGTCGGCGAGGACGGCGACTTATCGTCATCGACCTTCTTCTTATCTTTATCCAAGTCATCTTCGCCTTTGGATTTCTGGCTCTCATCCGATTCAGCTTCCGGTGTTGCAAACACCGCAAACGTAGACGCACCGACAAGGGTGGACTTATCGGCGAGCTTGCCAACGATCCAGTAGAAAACGCGACCGTCGCTGCCAATCGCCTGGAATATCCTAACTGGTGATCCAGTTGCTGCAGAAATTGACAAAGGGACATGTGAATACGCTCCAGCGTTGTCAAATTCATCCAAAGAAATCGACCGTGGTGGCGCATTTTCAGGTAAGTGGACTATGTGCGCAAATGTAGCTGCGCTTGGCAGTAGATGTGAGTGAGAGAGCATGGAATCACCGTCGGCGTGCGTGTGATTGTGATGACCCAGTGGGTTGCGAATATGGTGGTGACTCACAAATTGTGAGATTGAGTGGCGGCGAGCTCCATTGTGAGAAGCAGAAGGCATGGATGCACATGCTGCCGCCGCTGATATCGCCGCTGAATCGGGAGGTTGTGGTGTTGCAACGGGTTTTGCAGATGGTGGTGCAGAGTTCGACGGATCCGAATGTGATTCGTCACCGAGGTTCAGATGTGCAACGCCAGTAGCCACGTCCTGTGAGGTGGCCTGTGACAGTGGACTTTGTGGCGGCGACAGACTTTGAACTGGATTGATCTCTGGACTGCTAACAGCAGAAGACGACGGACTGAGCTGATCGAACTGAACACCATCCCAGTGCACTGCAAACAGTTCAAATGGCGCATTCACTTTCGAAGAGAAAAACAGCTTTGGCCGACCGATTCCGGATTCGCTGTTCATAGATGGCGGAATGCTGACTTTCAGTGGTTGCTGAGGCGCAGTGTTTCCTGCAGCGGTGATTGGAAGTGTCGAGGACATTGGTGGTGGAGAGTCTTCTGAATTTGTGCTTGATTTGCCGAACGGCAGCTGATCGTGCAGCTCGAGAAAACTGTCTGATCTGTACCGACCAAATATTTGAAACAAAATTTCGGGCACGTCCTTGTAATGCACACGGGCGTCGGAAGGAACATGCCAGTCATTGAGGTGTCGCCTTAGATCCTTGATATGTTCAGCGAGAGGTATGCTGTCGTGTTCCGATCCAGAGGCAAGCGAGGTGGCGACGGGCAGTGCGTCGGTGGACGAGCTGCTTGTGAGAATGACATTGAAAGCCTGGTCGATGTTGCGGGCCTGCTCTTCGGGTGTCCAGTCACGGGCGGCATCGGAGGAGCGATGGGGTGGTGACGGTACTGGGGAGCGATGAGGAGACGACGCCTTCATTGTGTATGTGAGAGTGTGCGTGAGTGTGTGTATGTTGATAATGAAGGATTAAAAACAGTCTGGAACAGACAGCCATGTCGGCGGTTGAGGGAACGCGGCCGGAGATATATATAAAGGCGCGACAGCGAGGGAGATAGACATGCAGGTTATACGCGCGAGCAGGAGGCCGCGCATATGTCCAGCCAATGACGTCGGTCACGTGCGGCTCAGCCGGGAGTTCTCCAGGAGTTCACGCCACTCGCTCAGTAAATTAAAAGGACCCCGTCTGCCTTAAGCACAGCCTGAACAGCTTACCGCGGCCCATCACGCGCCTCTGAAAGTGCACCTATACGAATGCGTCGCGGGAGTCTGGATGTGTATGTAGGTTGGCGGAGTCTTGGGCTGGTTCTCGGCGTGTCGGACCTGAGCCTGCGCGATCTCGTCTTGGACCGCAGATCCATGTCTGACCCCGAGCTGCTGCTGCACTTACATGCGACACGCACCAACGTAGTTAAGATCATTCAAGCAAGTCGCTTATGTAAATGTATGAACGATTATTAAGTACAGTGAGTAAGCCGTACCATCGAGTCTCTCGCTCTACTTCCCCGAAAGACTCCGAAAGGCCGAATTGTTATACGGAGTTAGTTCTCTGAGTGCACCGAGCATTTCGGACTAGCTCGAGTTTCGTGCATTTGTCGCCGATCGCGCGATTTTAAAAGCACAATTCATAACGCATGCATACATCATACATATCGAAGAAGCTCCATCTAGCTCTGAGAAGTGCGGTTGCATAGGTTTCAGGGTCTGCTTGTATAGCTATGTAGCACGTCTTTACAGGTGCCAGTACAGTTACGGAATGCTCGATTTCGGAGTTTTTGCGCATTGAAACGCATTACCACTGCCACGTTTGCGACCCCACACCATGTACTCCGCACTTTTGGCTGCAAATCGTTGCCCATCGCGCCTGAATGATACCCACCATCGTCAGAATGTCCAGAACTCGGCCTCGATCGACGCGCTTGCAGACCTAATTTATATAATACAGTAGCTGCGCTTGCAACAATAAAAACCTGTAGTTTGTCTCCGTTAAGGGCCATGCGGCTCACTACAGTTTTTCTTCGAACGAGAAATTTTGTCGCGTAGTTTTCTGCCGAACTCTCTTTGCAGTCACCAGCAGGAGTTCAAATGAACTCTTCCGACTCACCGTGAATGTCGTCGCGCATTGCGCGATTCAAACCAAGGTACGTCTAGCTTCTTATGTTCACTGATATCAGACTCATCTGCCCCGTCCACATTGCATTTTCCTTCTACTTTACGAAGTACCGAAGCCGCAGATTTGCATTCTCACCGTCTGCAGGACTTCAGGAAGGGTTCCCGAAATGCTAGAGCACCAAACTGGATCGTTTGAGGCGGATGTGTTTGATTGTCACCGAACATTCGTCATAGAAGACTCCGGACATTAACTCTATTTCTCCAGATGAAGTTCGTTGCACTTGTATCGGGCGGAAAAGATTCGTGTTACAATGTTATGCACGCGCTGAAAAACGGGCATGAGCTGGTCGCGCTCGCGAACCTGTTTCCCGCAGGAAATATTCATGAGCTTGATAGCTTCATGTACCAGACTGTTGGGCACACTGTGCTTAGCTTGTATCCAGAGTGCTTTGGCGTGCCAATGTATCGTCGGGAAATCAAAGGCCGCGCGGTCTCTGAAGCTCTAGAGTACTCCGCTACTGCGGATGACGAAACAGAGGATCTATATGCGCTGCTTGTGGATGTCAAGCGTGCGCATCCAGATGTGCAAGGTGTCTCCGTCGGAGCGATTTTGTCGACGTATCAACGCACGCGAGTCGAAGACGTGTGCGCGCGCTTGGGAATGACGTGTCTCGCGTATCTGTGGCGGCGAAACCAGGAGGACTTGCTGTTTGAGATGATTTCTGCCGGAGTAGAGGCGTTGATTATCAAGGTTGCTGGTGCAGGGTTGACGTCGACGCGACACCTAGGACGTACACTTGCGCAGGTTGCGCCAGACTTGCTGCGACTGAACGGAATCTACGCGAGCCATTTGTGTGGCGAGGGCGGAGAGTACGAGACACTCGTGCTAGACTGTCCTGTGTTCAGGCAACGGATTGTTGTTGATGAGAAAGAGGTTGTTGAGGACTCTGGCGGTGTTGCGTTCCTAAAACTCAAGGCACACGCAGAAGATAAAGATGCTGCAGCTGGTGCCGAACATCGCGATGTAGCAGTCCCGCCCGTTTTGGAGGAGTACATGCAAGACGTGGCGCTAGAAGTGAGCACGAGTATGGATGGTGTAGAAGCGGTGGAGCTTAAATATGACGACGAGTCTGACTTTCCTGCGGCAGCAATGGGCGTACAGGACGATGGCGAGTTTGTGTACGTGAGCAACGTGTCTACGGAGGATGAGGACATCCAGCAGGCTACGACCACGCTGTTTGCAAAGTTGTGGGGAGTGATGCAGGAGCGTGGAATCCATGACCCGTACGCGGTGATGTACATTTCGCTGCTTCTTCGTGACATGGGCGACTTTGGGTCAGCGAACAAAGCGTACGAAGCGTTTTTCCGAGGCTTCGACAGCGGGGACTCGCGGCCGGCGAATCCACCCGCACGCGCTTGCGTGAGCGCGACTTTGCCCAAGAGTCAGACTGCAGTGATGTCGGCAATAATTCTAAAGCCAGGGAACGGCAAACGAGGCGGGCTGCATGTGCGAGGCCGGAGTTACTGGGCGCCAGCGAACATCGGGCCGTATTCGCAGGCGACATGGGCACGACGACGCCTTTTTCTGGCGGGTCAGATTCCGCTTGTTCCGGCGAGCATGGAGGTGCTGAAAGATGCAAGTTTCCTTGCGGCGGTGGATGGAGGTCGCGACGTGGACGTAGCAGCTGCGGCGCTGGCGCTGCAGAATCTTGTGCGGGTGCGGAGCGCGGTGGAGGGCCGGGCGGACGACGGCCGCACGTGCGAGACACAAGCGGGGAAGTTTGAGTACGTTGTTGGCATGGCGACGACGTGGCGGGGCGCGGTGGCCGCGGTGCGGGTAGTGCGAGCGATGCAGGAGAACACGGGCGAGAAGTTTCCTCTCTTTGCGGTAGTGATGCGCGGTCTGCCGGCGGGTGCGGGGGTGGAGTTTGCGGGCCCGGCCGTGAAGCGGTTGGCGGGAGGGGAGGACGAGGACGAGGACGAGGACGAGGAGACACGTGTCGCCGCGTGCGAGTGCGGCGACAGCGGCGCGGATCTGGCTGCTGCCGCGAGTCGGGCGGCGCCCTGCGGAGCAACGGTGTACTTGACGCGGGACCTTGCGCGAACGGCGGAGGCGGAGACGGCGGTGAAGGTGTTGGGCGCAGCGGTGATCGTGGTGGAGGGCGTGTGCGACGGGGAGGGCGCGCGGCGCGGGTTTGGGCTGGTTGGGCCACGATATAGAAATTGGCGTTCTAGAAGGACGTCAGCGTCGACCACGGCGCGTGGCCAAACGGCGCGATCTTAATGTCCGAGATCTGCGGCGCAAGACGGAGAAGGAGGAGAAGAATGGAGCGCGGGTAATTGTGTATGATGAGTTATGCATGTTGAATGTACTATAGTAGTGTTTCTATAGGAAAGTGGCCGGCTGCGTCTGCAGAGTCAGCTTGTTAAGTGGTCAACGCGCGGTGTTATCGAACGAATGAATCCGGTAATTCTGAAACGCGATATATTTTATAGTTATATGGGCTGTACGTGTACATATATGTATACATGTACATATACTGTATACATCGGAAAGAAGGCAAAACGCGTCTGCGCGCACCGACCGGTATTGCACATCGCGCGGCCCTGGGCCCTCCTTTTCTCAAACTGCTGTACGCGTCTGCTCCACAGCTGGCAGCGGTGTCCTTCCTAACAGCCAAGAGACTTTAGGCAATGAGAAGAAACAAGCAACAAACAAATAATAGCTCCAGCTATTCCATAGCTACCCCATAGCAGTAGAGAAACACGCCGTCCCCGGCGGCCGAGGCCTGCACGCGCGTCTGCTTAACATTAATTTAAGGCACGCGCCGCGGGGCCGCGCCCCGACTTGCGCACCCAAAACAGAAAACGCGCCGCGCAGGGCTCAAGTCACGCTCCTGGCTCTTCCTCCTCCCCATCGGCTCCTCCTCTTCTTGCTCTTTGTCGACTTGCTCTTCCCCCTCTTCCCCTCCCCTCGTCCCTCCCCTACCGCCCGGCCATCTTCCTCCTCCGCGCAATGGCCGAAGACTCCGTTCCCAACGGCAAAAAGCCCAGCAGATTCGGCAGAATCCACGGCCTCTCCCATGCCACCAACGCCGTAACCGGTACCGTGAGCATGGCTGGCAACGTCGTTACCGGCGTAGCTGGCGCTGCTGGTAGTGTACGTACCCTGCTGAGCTTTCTACTGGATGCATTTTGCTGACTACCAATTAGGTTGCTGGAACCGCATTCGACGTTGCTACGTTTGGTACTATGAAGGTTGGTCGATTTCTCTCGCCCACTACGTACACTCCGCACTAACTCCTTGCCCAGACCGAGCGCGATCCGATCCCCGAAGACCCTCTTTGGGATCTCCACCGCGATGCCGAACCCGAGCCAGAAACGGAATCTGTGGAAGAGCCCAAAAAACCCAAGAAGAAGCGCACGCTTAAGGACGGTGTTGGTGCGTGGATTGACGATCTCGAGGAGTACGAAGACGAAGATCTGCGCAGCAGAGTCACCTTCCTTGAAATGTATCTCAAGGACAAGTTTTACGGTGATTGGTATCATAATGCTGCAATTATCTTCATCACTTCTTTCTTCTCTTGGCTTGTCGCCCGCTTCGGTGGTGGTCTCGTCTGGCTCGTTATCATCTGCGCGTTCACCGCAACATACTACCGCACTTCCATCCTCCGTGTACGCAGTCGTATCCGCGATGATCTTGCCCGCGAGTCTGCCATGAAGAAGCTTGAGACAGACGCAGAGACCATGGAGTGGCTTAACTCCTTCGTTGTCAAGTTCTGGGCCATCTTCCTCCCTACCCTCAATGACATGGCTACCTCTGCCATCAACCAGAACCTCTCAGGACTTCAGCTTCCTACTCCCATTGATGGTCTTTCGTGCGTGTTTTCCTCCCATTGAATAGGTTGTTTGACTAACAAGTGACTAGGCTCTCTCGCTTTACTGCTGGCTCTAAGCCCCCGCGTATTGAGCTTGTTCGTACCTACCCCAAGACTGAGGACGATGTCGTTGTCATGGACTGGGGTTTCTCGTTCATTCCCAATGACATTACCGATCTCACTTCGCGCCAGCTTAAGAACAAGGTCAACCCACTAATCGAGCTTATGGTCCGCGTCGGTAAAGGCGCCATCTCTTTCAACTCTCCGGTCGTCGTCCAGGATATGGCATTCAAAGGTCTCATGCAGGTCAAATTAAAGCTTGTCACCTCAATGCCATTTATTCAGACTGCTTCAATTTCTTTCTTGCGCCCGCCATACTTTGATTTCGTTCTCAAGCCTCTTGGTGGAGAGACCCTCGGCATGGACATCAACTTCATCCCCGGTCTCGAGAGCTTTATTAAGAACACTACCCATGAGGTTCTTGGTCCGATGCTCTACGATCCGAATGCTTTTACTCTCAATATTGAGCAGATTATGGCTGGTGTTGCGGCTGACGCAACCATCGGTGTGCTTGCTGTTACTGTCTACAACACTCGCAACCTCAAGGGCAGCGGTCGTGTGGGCAACACTGTCGATCCTTACATCAAAGTTATGATCAACGATGATGAGCGTGCGCGAACCTCTACCAAGCGCGACACTTCTGCGCCCCGCTGGAACGAGACTATGCTCATTCTTGTCTCTGCGTTCACTGATGTTCTCAATCTTGAGATTTACGACTTCAACGACATGCGAAAGGATGCTCTTATTGGTACTGTCACTTTCCCGCTTGCCGAGCTTGAATCCGATCCAGAGAAGGAGAATGTTATTGGTAAAATTATTGGAAACGGCAAGGACCGCGGCCAGCTTGTGTACGACGTTCGCTTCTTCCCTGTTCTCGGTGGTCGTACTCTCGAAGATGGTAGCACTGAGCCTCCTCCTCAGCTCAACACTGGTGTCATTCGCTTCACTGCTCACCAAGCCAAGGATCTTGATCAAGCCGCTCGCAAGGGCTTTGGATCTGGCGGCTTCAACCCTTACGCTGTTTACTACCTCAACGGTAAGGAAGTGCACACCACTCGTAAGTTCAAGCGCACCAACGAGCCTGTGTGGGATGAGGGCAAGGAGCTTTTGATCACCAATAAAGCCAGCACTACCTTGAGTGTCGTGATTAACGACGATCGCGATCTATCTGGCTCTGCTGAAATTGCGCGGTACAAAATTGCTCTGAATGATCTTCTTGAAGCGCAAGAAAAAGGTAACGATTGGTTCAAGATGACTCCTGGTGGTCGCCTGCGCATGACTGCTACCTGGAAGCCTGTTGCTATCAAGGGTGTTGTTTCATCTGGTGGTTATATTCCTCCTATTGGTATGCTCCGTTTCCATCTCAAACGCGCCACCGATCTTCGCAACCTCGAGACTGTCGGAAAGGTTGATCCGTACGTTCGTGCTATGGTCAACAATTACCAGAAAGCTCGTACTGTTACTATCGGCAACACTCTCAATCCTGTTTGGGAGGAAGTTATCTATGCTACGGTTACCGCGCCTAACGAAAAGATTGTGCTTGAGGTCATGGACACTGAGTCTACTGGCAAGGACCGTTCGCTTGGTGAGGTTTCGATTAACCCAGCCGACATCATTAAGCGCAATGAGAAGGGCGAGTACATGGATTACGTTGATATTGCCGAGCGTCAAGCTTTGCTCTCCTTCCATAACCGCTCGGCCAAAGGTAACTTGTTTTTCACTGTTTCGTTCTTCCCGACCTTAAACATTATGGATCCGGAAGATATTGAGGCAGAGAAGAAGGCAGCGGAGAAAGCGGCAGCTGAAGAGGCTGCGCTGTCTCCGGAGGAGAAGAAGAAGAAGGCCGATGACGAGGCCAAAAGTAAGGCTGCTGCTGTTGAGCAGAAGAAGCAGATCGACAATCCAAAGGCTGCCATGGATGCCAACAAGCCTGACGGTTCTGCAGCTGCTGCTGCCGTGACTGCTGGCGAAGATGGTACACCTGAGCAGAAGGGTCCCGAGCTGCTCAAACTGGGTCCTGACGAGTTATTCAAGTACAAGTCTGGATTGATTCAGTTTAAGATTCTCGAGGGTTCGTTCTCCAAGAGCGATACTTACGTGCACGTTTACTTTGATGACTACCTCTTCTCTTCGTATAGCACTGGTCGTCTTCGTGGCCGATCTGGCAAGATCCAGGAGGTGGGCGACGCTCTCATCCGCGAGCTTGAGTACTCTAAGATTGAGATCCGCGTGACTACCAAGGAGAAGGGTGTTCGGGACGACGACGAGGGTCTTGTTGCATCATTCACTGGTCCCACGTTTGCACACCTCAAGCAGGGTTACAACAAGCCTGTGACTCTCACCTTGAAGTCCAAGGATGTTTCCCTGGCCAACAGCGTCAAGATGTCCTTTAAATACGTTCCGGTCATGCTCACGCTTGAGCCTGCCGAGATGCTTGCCAACCAGGGTTTCCTCACTGTGATGCTTATGAGTGCAGTTGATCTTCCTGCTGCCGATCGTAGCGGCAAGTCTGACCCGTACGCCGAGTTCCTGCTTGACGGCCAGAAAGTCTACAAGTCAGATACCAAGAAGAAGACTCTCGCGCCCGAATGGAACGAGACTTTCCAGACTCCGATCCCGTCGCGCGTTGCCGGCAAATTCGAGGTCAAGATTTACGACTGGGACATTGGTCCAACGGACGATGATTATCTCGGCGGTGGTGTTATCGAGCTTTCGTCTCTCGAGCCAAAGGTCTCTACTCCGCGCGTCATTCAGCTCGACGGCAAGTCTGGCCAAGTGAAGCTGGAGCTGATGTTCAAGCCTGAATATGTTTTGCGGACGATGAAGGGTATGTCGACCAACGTTGCGCCGCTTGCTATTCCTGGTAAAGTTGTTACTGCGCCCATCAAGGGAGTTAGCGGAGTTGCGCGGGGCGCAACTTCGTTCTTCAAGCACGGTTTTGGAGGAAAGAAAGATAAGCATGGCGGTTCGATCGATGATGCGAGTAGTATACGATCTGGAATGACTGGAAAGAAGAGTTATCGGTCATAATAGATAGATAAACTTTTTTTGTTCTTTTTTTTTTTTGTGTTCTTTTTTGTGTGCGATTTGTTTAGAGAAATGTAGGATGTGAAGTGTGTGAATTTTGTGATTTGTGATTTGTATCAAATTACTTTCTTTTTCGTCTTTGAACTTGTAGTTTTAATTATACTAGTTAACTATCTTCTCAAAAACAAATGCTTGTATGTAACCATAAGAGAAAGAGAAGAAGAAAAAAAAAACAAGAAAACGAGAGAAAGAGATTATCTAGACAATCGCATGACGCGTGAAAAGGAGGTATTCCACCATATTAGCGTCCATGCGCAGAAGATATTTCGCTTTCAATCCGGGTGTAGGCGCATACAATGCCGCGCGTTCGTACGCCAGAACCGCTGCGCCGAGTTTGGCAAGTTGTGTGAATTCTGGAGTTGAATGATTTTGATTTTGATTTTGATTTTGGCGATGATTATCGTTCGAGACTGCGCATGAAGACATCATGTTCATGACTTTAGAATGACGAACGCCGGAAGTACAATACTTACAATCGCATGGAACCAGGAGTGCACAAGGTGGTTCGGTATGCGCGGACTTTAGAAACGGAGTTTCTTTGTGTCGTGTGAGTGATGGCGGTCCTTGAAGTATGTCGTTGTGCAGCTCTGCTGTGAGCTCGGTTTGTACTTCCGTGTAGGCTTTCGGTGGGATTGTGGAATCGGAGGAGGGAGAGGTGGAGATGGAGGTGGTGGACAAGTGGGAACGTGGCATCCGTGAGCATTGAGAGGATAGGATGTAGCCCAAGCATGCTGCTGCGTCCGAGTTGGTTGGATCGAAAGCCAATGCAGCGTCTAGAATCTCTTGCGCCGAGAAATGATGAACGTCATCTTCACAAGTAACTGTTACAGGCGTCGCGGTGTCATCCAAGTGACGTACTGCATCCTTACGTTCTTGCTGAGTCTTACCCTTCACAAAGGCCTCAAGAAGTGCGGTCAATACACATTTCTCCGCAGCAGCGGTACTTCCTGCATGACACAACTTCACGCAAACAAGACTATCTTGTACCGCAGGTATCACGGGTTTGCTATGACTTGTCTCCATACGCATCAATGTGATTCCAATCTCAGCAAGACCTGATGCTGCAAATCCAACATGCGGAGCCTCCTCCTGCGCCTGCTGCTTATCGTACTTGCCGCCGGGTGACGAGGCTTGACTTTCTGGTGGTGTTGGAAGGCCATGAGGTGAGTGAAAGCAAGCTGGAAGTGTGGATGTAGGCGTGGTAGTTTCAAAGCTGGCGCCATGATGCTTGTGCAAAGAGGTCTTGCCCTTCATTTCCGACGACGTCGCGGCAGTGGTAGTACGCTTTGTAGCTTTGAACGTTCGCGCATGCGTGTTATCATCCGCAAACAAAACCTCAAAGACAATCTGATCTTTCGCAGCTTCAATCGTCTCGGTATCAAACAGATCTGGCTTTGCTTTATACAAGCCATCGTCTGTCTCTAAAGCGCTTTCTGAAGTTTCCGTGTCGTCAATGACTTGCGTAAGCAACGGCAATGTCGCTGGATCGTTTCCGCCAAAGTCAACGTGCGACTTAATGACTGGCTCAAGTTCCGTTTTCAGAAACGGCGTTGCATCGTCGCCGTCACTCGCAGCGCTGAAAAAATCCTCACGAAGTCCATGCACGGGATGCGAGAACCGCAAAGAATCGCGCCACTGCTCGACTTCGACATGGCAAAGCTTATGAAACACTTCAAAAGCTCGGAGATATTCGTTTCTCGTGTCCCGGAGAAAGACGCCGTATCGATGCAACGCGGGTACGTATTGCGGGAATTGCTTCATTAGTTTCTTGAATGTGTGCTCGGCAACAGCGACGGTGTTTGTGCGCGACGTGGGGAGAAACGGGCGGTCGAAACCGTAGAATAGTGCAATATCCACACATGCGCCTGGGAAAGTGTATGTATGATGGTCGTTGAAGGATCTGTTGACAAGGGTCAACCAACGCGTAAGCCGAATGTAATTCATGCACCTGGTGTTAGGCGTAGCAGAAGCGCGAGCGTAGAAGCACAGTCCGACTTGATGAACACGAAACATAGACGCCTGCATGACACGCGTACTATCCGATTCCTTCTTCCGCTCACTCTTATCCAACAATGCTCCAAGAGATCTTCCCAAAAACCCGCCAAGATTGTCAAGAAGTTTTTGAAGAACATCTGTCATTTCCTCGCTTTCCCGCAGACTGCGCGAGTCGGGGTCGCAGTCAGACCAGTTCATCGAATCCGGACCGCGCCAAACAGGTCCTTCAACCGTGACTGACGCGATCGACGCAAGCGCGCACACGGCACGGATATACGATTTACTAAACGCAAAAGCGCGTTTCGTCTTGCGCTTCAGCTTGAAAAATTCATCACCACTTCGCTCCATCGCGACGACTTCCTCACGTCCAAGCTGAATAGCCTTGCGCATGTCACGCTGAAACCCTTCGAAATCAAGCGAAAGCAACTTGAAATGTCCGCAAATCTCAACCGCAAGCGCACGATACGCAACGTTGACTTTGGCTGCATGCGCAAAAATGGCATAGGCTTTCGCGTATCCGTCATATGTTCCGCGCGAAAGGTACCAGAGACCCACGTAAACTCGGTACGCGTCTTCGCTGCATGGCGCAACTAGACCGCGATCTGCGTAAACTCCGGCTTCTGAGACTTCTTCGAATTGTGTTGGCGTGTTAAGTGCGGATGCAAGAATAAATGGGAAACGAAGGTCGCTGGAAGTCGAAAATGGAACGTACTTCTTCCCATTGACGTCGAACGACTGAAACATCGACGGTGCAAGATCAAAGAAGCTAAAGTACTGACGAAGGTAAAACAACGCAACAAGAGAGTTCAACTTGTGAGTCTCCCCATTACGCGCTAGAGAGTCCTTCACTCGAGCATCATACAGAACAGAGTAGGATTGTCTCACGAGCTTTTCGTCTCCGCGACGATTCGGCTGCTGAAGCTGCTGCACCTCCGCGCGGAGCTCCTCCTCGTTCGCAAACAAACGCGAGTAAAGCGGCTGAGCTTGTGCATCAGCAAAGACATTTACGGCAACACGATCAACCAAGGCGTCGACGTGCGCACGAACCATGGCAAATGCAGCACCGCGACGACGAACAGCGGGGATATAGCCGCGGTGAAGCGTCAACGAGATGTTGAGGTCCGAGATCGCAACAGAAGCAAGAATCCAAGTGCCATCCTTGCGACTGAATCCCTTTGCGTCGAAGTCGACATCGGGGATCAACTCCATTTTCTCGAGGAACGTAGTAATTGCGACAGCGTGCTCAGAAAGTGGCATGACTGCCCAATCGATGCATGCTTTTGCGCGATTGGCGTACAAGGCAGAGTTCAGGATATGCTGACGAAGACCCTGAGTATAGCGCTCAAATGCGGCGCCGGGATCGCCAGAGCGAAGAAGTTCGTTACCGGCATGGAAGTCAAGACGCGCGGCGGTTTTGCGGACGGAAGATTCCTTTTCGCAAATCTCACGAAGTGCATCGGATGCAGAGTACGTGAGAGGACAGGAGAAAACGGTCGGAATCGATTTCATTGCGTCGGATAGGACGACCGGAGGATTGGAGACGCATGCGATGGGGTCGACAAAGTTGGGGAAAACGCGGCTATAGAGCGTGACACGCTCAGCTGCGGTCGGTTCGGAGGAGGTAGAGGCACTCATTATCGGTTCGTGAATCGGTGAATTTGCGTAATATTCGGATTCGTAGAGTTGAGTGGGGAAAAGGAGAAAGGGGGAAAAGGAAGGCGGGAACGTGTATTTGGTTGGTATATACAATTTGCAAACGGACCGGGCGGCGTGTAGTTACGTCGTTCCGGCCCAGCTCTCAAGAAGAGAAAAAACAAACAAACAAAAAAAAAAAGCGCCATAAACTCCACAGCACGTATAATAATGCCAAATGCCAAAAATATAAAACACAAAACCGATAACTTTTATCTTTGCTCGAGAACTCTATAGCTCATCATCGTCGTCAATCGTGATGATTTCATGTTGTAATCTATACTTGAGTCTCTCATCCATTGCGATTGCTGCTTTCTCGCATTTCTTGATCGTGCCGGATACGTGCCGTACCGAGACAACGACTGGTACACCCGCGAGCTCGGTGACGAGCGTTGTGAGCGCAGTCCACGCGATGCGGAAGTGGTCGCGTGAGACGCGGATGATTCCAGTAGCGGTTGCTGGGGAGAAATATTTTACTGGGAAGCACATAAGTTAGCCCAATTTCACGTAGTAAAGCAGAAATACCAAAACGTCCTTACCGCTCATACTCGACCGCACGAGTCCCGATCCCAAGTCTCCGAATCCGCGATTAACCGCGTCACGAAGCGTCGCAGCAATTGCCTGAATATCGACGCCCGTCGGCGCGGGCCGGGCGTTCAGCATAACCTGTGCTGCGCGCTCTGACGCAGTCGCATGGCTCTTTCGAGGCTGTGACGCGGCATCTCGTTTCCGTTTTGACGGCCGTTGGTATGAGCCTGAGGATGTTGGAGGTGCTGTTGTTGTTGTAGGTGGTGGTGGTGGTGGTGGTGGTGAGTTGTTGGAGGAGAAGATGGAGATATCCGCCTGAGGGAGAGAGGGCTCAAGGGTGGGGAAGTGAAGGGTGAAAAGAATGTAGCGGGACTTGTATCTGACCATGTCTGCAGTGTGTGTTGTGCGCGTCGGTCTTTTGTTGTTTGCTCTTTCTGTAGTGTGCGCGACTGCAGTTTTCACGATGCTGCGGCGTTCGTGTACGCGTGCGCCCAAAACGGAGCGACATGTTCATGCGAATTACACAGTCGTGATCGAGACAGGCCACTTATCGACGACGTACGTCAAGAGGTCATTTAGAGTTCATTATATACACCGTACGAAACCACGACCGACAATCCCATACTGATCCAAGCGTAAGGCAAAAGACAAAGAATAAACAAGAATAAAGCAAAAAAAAAAAAAAAATGGGCAAAAAAAAGTGCGCTCCGTATTCCATCCCGAACAAAACCAACCCGAAACGGTAAGCATGAGCCGTTGAACTTTTACATATATCGAACTACTACGGTCCAATTCATCGCGTCCGCCGCGATACTGTGTGAATGGTTGTAGAGTCTAGACTAGGGCGACCAGACCTGCTGCCGCTGCGGCGGCCGCCGCGAGTTTAAGTGAATGTGATGATGGTGGCGGAGTGGGTGCTGCGAACGACGATGACGTGGAGACAGACGACGTGGAGGAGGTAAGGACCTGGACCGCAGTCGAGACGAATGTCGGGCCGCAATAGACGTTGATCTGCTGCGCGGCAGCGATGTATGTCCGCGAGATAGCAAGAGAGTGGTTTCCTGCGGGGATGAAAAAGATTGACATAATGTCTTGGGAGCACTCTGAGCAGGAGGCGCGCGTTGCGCCGGGAAGCGAGACATCCAGAGGGAGGTAGTAGAGGAAGGAGTCGCCAGGATTTGTGCTGTTTGTGACGGAGGCGACGTAGCAGTAGGAGCCCGCGGCGTTCTGCAGACAGCCTGCGGAGTAGAGCATTCGGTAGGAGGTGAACGCATTGTATGCTTGAGTGACGAGGGGGTTCTGGAGGTAGAAATCAGAATAGCAGTTGTCTTCGTGAAGCAGCGCGCTGGCGTAGGAATCCATCAGGGCACCGCAGGTCGTGGCGTTTGCGGAGCATACGGTGTCCATGGTAGAGGAGAGCGCGAATGCGCCACGGCGGGCGATGCTGAAGAAGGCTTCAGATGTCTGTTGTATGAATGCGGTGTTAGCACGCGGGCAGTAGAGCTATGGTGATGGATGAGCGAGACGTGCCTGAAGGTAGAATGAGAAAGGGAAGCAAGAGATGAAGTTTTCGTCGGCGAGGAACGAATCAAAAAAGAGGGGGCAAGACTCTGTGGTGAAGTTCTTGCCGAGACCGGAGTCGAACGCGGTCGGCATTGCGGTGGTGTTTGCTTCCGTAGAAGCACGGGGGAGAAGGAGGCGATTTGGTGATGGCCATGGCGGGGGCGAGAGGGACGGGGTGGGCGATGCGAAGACGGAGAGAGGCGCGAGATTAGAGTCTGCTGCTGCGACGGGCACGGGGATGAGGAGGACGAGGACGAGGACGAGGACGGGGAGGAGAGGACGCAGCAGCGGCAGCAGCAGCGGCAGCGGAACCGCGGGCGGTCGTCGAGGACGCCGGCTGCGCATTTGCGGAGCGCTGGAGAGGATCGCGAGGACGAGAGGAGAAGGAGAAGGAGCGGTGAAGAGGAATAAACAGCAGCGAAGGAGAAATAGACAGAGTGGAAGTTGGTCGACGACGAAGAACGAAGGTGGTCAAAGACGGTTTCGGCTGTCGAAACGAAGCGCAACAAGCTTTTTTTCGATCGACATCAACACAGGTTGATGGGTCGTGTAACATGCACTCTGAGCCTCCGCTACGCCCACTTACTCGTCCATCTACAACTACTTCTCCCCTTCACAGACTGCGAACAGCGCACTTTGATCGTGGCTGATCGTGGTTATCGTGGCTGTCCGTGGCTCCTGCCCTGGCTTTCGTTCGCTTTTGCTCGTCGCCGCGCGGGCGTCGGGGATCGTGCACCGCCACGCCGCGCGTCGCCGCGTGTCCTGGCCCTGTTCCCTCGCCCCTTCCTCCTCCCCCCGACGCGCAATTCCCCATTGCCGGCACTCGTCAACAGACGCGTCGCGTCGCGTCGCGTCGTCGCGTCCCGTGCCGTCCTCGTCTGCTCCCAGACTCCCCTCAGGGCCGCCGTGATCTCGACGCGTCCGACACGCCCGACGCGTCGCCCGCGCGCGGATCGCGGCCCGTCCGACCTCGGATCCGCTCCGCCAAAACCGACTCGTTCTTAATCCCGCCGCATCTCCATAAATAGACATCCCCCGTAACTATCTATAGACAGCCCAGCCAGCCAACCAGCAGCCCCCGACAGACTAGGGCGAAACGGCCCCGTTGGTCTATTTTGTTCTCAAAACCAGCAAAATGATAACAACTGATGATAATAATAATAACAATAAAATATCAATCGCAAAAAAATAACATAAAACACGGATACTGTACATACGACTACCGCAATGCCCTGCCTGCTTCTCGCAGCGTCCACGGCCACGTCACGCGTCGTCGTCCGACTCGCGTGGCCGAACACTCGCGCGAACGCGCTCCGCAAACTCCAGCATCGCGGCCTCGTCTTCCCCCGCACCAGAGTACCCTCGCATCGCACCGTCACTAACCTGAAAGCCAATCCCGAACTCCCCGTCGTCCCCGTACTCCTCGTCCTCATCCTCCTCCACGTACCCATATCCGTCCTCGTCGTACTCGTCCTCCTCGTCCGGATAGTCGTTCTGATAATAGTCCTCCGCATTCGAGTCCTCGTCGTCACTCAGTCCGTACCCCGACCCGCCGTCCCCGTCTTCCTCATCAAACACGAGATCGTCCATCTCCTCCGCATTGTACAGCCTACTCCAATTAGCCCTGCCCTACCGGCCGCTCTCCCTCTACACGTGTGCACCTACAGTAGACCATACTGGCCCCCTTCCCACGTCGCTCCCAGGTATTGCTCCCGGTAGTACACATCGTACACATAATCCTCGACCTCGCCATCGTCTTCTCCGTCGCCCGCTCCCATACTCGCTGCCACCTGCTTCGCACTCGCACTCACACTCGCACTCGCGCTCTCGTCAATGCTCTGCCGCCGAGCCCGCGCTGAGGGCCGCTGGGGCACATGCTGCTGCTTCTCGTCATCGCCTCGGCTGCTCAGTTGCAGGTAGTCATCCACCATCTGCTGCAGCTCGTCTTCATGCGACGCCGGCATTTGCTGATACGACGTCGTCGGCGACAGTGACATCGAGCTACTTGTGCTTGCTCGCCGCTGATGTTGCCGCCGCCCCTCGTCCTTTGGTGTCTGCTGTTCCTGCTGTTCCTGCTGCTGCTGCTGCTGCTGCTGCTGCTGCCGCCGTCGCATCGGCGAATGTGCCACCGCAATATCCCGGCCCTCTTTATCAACTCCCGTCCGCGCTGCTCGGTCTACCACTTTGATTTTTGGTATCCCTCCCTGCAGCACCTTGTTCGGCACAGCATACGCTCCAGAATCTTCTCCAGTTCGTAGAGGCGCTGGCGGCAATAGCGTCTTCGTGTTCTCCGTACTATCTTTACCACGCTCATGCTGCCGCGGTCTCTTTGCGTCTAGAATGTCTCGCGACTTGCTCTCGTCGTTCTCAGCATCTTCATCCGCGGCAGCAGCGCGTTTGCGCGTAGGAAAGCGGAATAGTCGCGCAGGATTGAGCATTTCGCGTGCGGTCTTGAGCAGACTTAGTCCCTCTTTCGACGGCGTCTGTACACGTGTTAGACCAAGTCCTGCAGCTGCATTACGTACACTTACGAACGACGGAGGCGTCTCCAGTAGTGTAACAGCGCCAGCATGATGTGTGCTTTCCTCTGTCGTAGCAAAGCGGAACACTGTCTCGCGTCAGTCCCTGTAACATCCCAGATCATCCTCCACATACAGTATGAGTTTGGTCGACTTTTCTTCGGCGAGGCTTCCTGGCCGAGGACTAGCAATAAGTTAGCACCTACATTTAGAAAAAAATGCTATAAAAATACGCACTCAAAGCTTGCAGCGGATCTTGGTTGCGTTTCCGCTTGATTCGCACGGTGTGCGGGGGAAGTGGCATATTGACGCCCTGCGGCGGCGACGCCCGAGCTGCCTCGGTGGACATCGCTTCTGAACTGTGAGCTCGTAAGGATGCTGGCAATTGAGATTCAAAACGGGTTCGGTCTGCCAAAGGGGATCAGTTGAAGGGAGGGAGAAAAAAAAGAGACGCACGAGATCTGGAAGTAGAAGCGGAGTAGAATTGGCAGGAAGTAAACAAAGGCGTTGTTTCGAGGATCGGTCGCAATCTGGATCGCGCGTATGGTTTTTTGTTTGTCTCTTTTGAGTGGGATACATATAAAATCCTCGATAAATTCAGTATATTTAAACCCTTGACCTGCTTACTACCGTATTCGGCAATTCACACACACTAACGCGCTGGACGCGTTAAACACACTTCCCGTTGTCTCTCTCACCAGCTACAGCTTCTTGCAATTGTAGTTCAAATGAAGTATGCTTTCTTAAGTAAGAGTAAACATTTACATGTGTAAAGCTGCCGCAGAATCACTCTTTCCATAGCTTGCGCACTCAGCGCTGAGTCAGCCACATCACACACCCCTTAAATTACACCCCTTGATTACACTGTGATCACGCCCCTGTGATCCGCATCTGTGATCCGGCGGAGGACACGCTGGCGTCGTGCGAATCTCTGCTCTCGTAATGCTTGTTCAATGCGCGTCCAACTTTGTCGCGTCAGTCGCGTTCTCCTTTCTCCTCCTGCTTTCCTCTTTTCCTCATCCCCCATCTCCACCATCACCGACTTCTACAGTTCGTGAACTCGTGCGGTATCAGCAATGAAGTTCACCCACACTCTCGCCTCGGCCGCCCTCGCCGCGGTCTTCGCCCTCGCGCCTTCCGCGTCCGCCGCCTCTGACGTCGTCAGTCTCACAACCGAGTCCTTCGAGCCCTTCCTGGCCGATCACTCGCTCACCCTCGCCGAGTTCTTTGCGCCATGGTGGTATGTATTTCTTCTGCTTATAACTGATTGCGTCTTTGAATCGCAGATCTAACATCTTCCTCAGTGGTCACTGCAAGGCTCTTGCTCCGGAGTACGAGTCCGCCGCCACGATCCTGGCCGAGAAGTCCAAGGACATTGCGCTTGCTAAGATCGACTGCACTGAACATCAGGACCTGTGCCAGGAGCAGGGCGTTCAGGGCTTCCCTACTCTTAAGCTTTTCCGCGGATCCAAGGAGGTCTCGTCGTACTCTGGCGCCCGCAAGGCCGACGCCATTGTCTCGTACATGATCAAGCAGTCGCTGCCGCCTGTTTCACTACTCTCAGATGCTGCAGCACACGAGGCCTTCAAGACTTCGGACAAGGTCGTGGTCATCGGTTACTTCTCAGATGCGGCATCTAACGCTACCTTTGACCGCGTCGCTGCTGCGCTGAAGGATGATTTCATGTTCGGTGCTACCTCTGACGAGAAGATCGCAAAGGAGGAAGGCGTCACTGCTCCTGCTGTCGTGATCTACAAGTCGTTTGATGACCCACGCACTGTCTACTCTGGTGCTTTTGATGCCGGCGACATCGAGCGTTTCGTCATTGTTGAGTCTACTCCCATTGTCGGTGAAGTCCTCCCCGCAACCTATGCCAAGTACATGGAGTCTGGTCTTCCGCTTGCGTACATGTTTGTTGATGGTGAGGAGGACAAGGCGCGTCTTACTTCGTACATGGAGCCTCTTGCGCGCAAGTACCGCGGTGTTGTTAACTTTGCCATCATCAACGCTGAACTCTACGGTCAACACGCCGAGAACGTCAACGCTAAGCAGGAGTGGCCCGCGTTTGTGATCCATGATATCGAGCCTAACATGAAGTACGTCTTTGATCAGTCTGCTGAGATCACCGAAGACGCTCTCACCGAGTTTGTCACTTCGTTTGTCGCTGGAGACGCAAAGCCTACTATCAAGTCTGAGGAGCCTCCTGCTGTTCAGGAGGGACCTGTTACCATTGTCACTGCCAAGACCTACGAGGACATTGTTCTTGACGACGACAAGGATGTTTTGATTGAGTTCTACGCCACCTGGTGTGGTCACTGCAAGCGTCTCGCTCCCACTTACGAGGAGCTTGCCTCCATCTTCTGGAACGACTCAGAGCTCGCTTCGAAGGTTGTCATCGCCAAGGTCGATGCGCCGTCGAACGACGTTCCCGATGATATCCGTGGTTTCCCTACTATCAAGCTGTACCCTGCTGGCAAGAAGGACCAGCCTGAGGATTACGCAGGCGACCGTTCACTTGCGTCGTTCCTGCAGTTCATCCGTGAGTCCGGTACACACCACGTTGACGCTCAGCCCAAGCCTGCTGCTGCTGAGCCTATTGGTGAGGAGTTCCACGACGAGTTGTAATCGGGGTTCACTTTTGATTTGAAGTTTCTCTTCTCTCTTGTTTTCCGGGAAAAAAAAAGTGCATACATACATACATAAATAGGTACACGAGTATTATCGTACAATCATCAACTACATGTTCATCAATACCGGTATTTCGTAGAGTAATCTGTGGTGCAGGTTGTTAGTTCTCTATTTGCCTAGTGAGTCTCTCAACGCACGACTTACCTTTCGGACTGATGACCAGACCGCGTCCTTTCTTTGCTCCTTTGTAAATTGCCTCGATGATATCGATCAACTCTTGTTTATCCTCGAGTACCCAGTTAAGTTTGTTATTATTACCGGTGCCGAAATCACACATCATGTGTTTATTCCTGAAGAAGAACATGACAGTGCATGGATCGTACAACTCGTACATCTTATTAAAGTCGGGAACCTCGTCAATATCACACAGATAAATTACTGCAAAGTTCTTGACCCGGTCAGCAATCCGATAAAGAAGCTCGTCCATCCGCATGCATTGCTCGTCCCAGTCACGTCCAAATCGAATCACTACCAATCGTTCTTCCTCCGACAAGATCGCCTGGTCAACGTGCCTTTCGTCGCACTCTGTCAGTCTACTTTCTTCATCATCATACGCACACAGTATTCAACTTACCATCCGGAACGCAAATGCGGCAAGAATACACTTCCCATTGTCGCAGTATATGTGTGCGTGCTTATGGTGTCGAGGTGTGTGGCGGAGATCAGGGAGAGAACTCATGCACCGAGATGGGGAAATCGCTGGAACAAACGCAAAGTTTATTCTCCCAACTCGAGGCTCAAAGTCAACGAACGCCGAAATTCTCTAGTAAGTTGACCCAACCGGGACATAAATTTGTACATACCTAAACTCACGGCGTTGCAGTGATAATGGCGTCGATTTCAACTTCATTACGTCGATGTGCTGCTGCGCGAAGAAGTGTATATACTGCGCTTGCGGCAGCGGGACGGAACAGCGCGCGGAGAGGAATCACTACTGCGCCAGTGATGCGGGATGCGTTTCGCGCGGACGGCGGAATCGGTATGCCGCGGATGATTACGATTCCGACAGTTCCTGATCGTGATGTAAGGATATTTTGATGCGGATGTTTTAATGATGGACTGCTAACGACTGGTAGAAACATGGCGGGACAATGTACTTTGACATCTTTAGTCGACTGCTGAAAGAACGTATTATCATGCTTCACGGGCCCGTGGATTCAAATATGGCGGCCGTGGTTGTGTCGCAGCTTCTTTTCCTCGAGGCTTCGGACCCAGCGAAACCGATTCACATGTACATAAATTCACCTGGCGGCGAGATGCACGCAGGTTTCTCGATTATCGATACGATGCAATACATCAAATGTCCTGTTTCTACCATCTGCGTCGGCATGGCGGGGTCGATGGCATCGCTTATTCTCGTTTCTGGCGAGAGGGGATCACGGTACGCGCTTCCAAACGCGTGGATCATGGTACATCAGCCGTCGACGGGAATGGAAGGTAAAGCCTCAGATCTTGCGATTCAAGCGCGTCAGATTCTGAGAATGCGGGAGCAGGCAAACAAGGTTTATCAAGATCACTTGTCAAAACCGTATACTATGGACCAAATTGAGAAGATGGTTGAGAACGACAACTACTTGAACTCGCACGAGGCGGTGGAAATTGGAATCATTGACGAGGTCATTAAGCCAAGCAAAGACACGCCGCATGGGTCGGGTGGACTACGTGACGACAGTGCTCGTTCGGCTGATGACTCGTTCTCGTATGACTCGCAGCCTGCGCCGGCACCTGCACAGGTTGACGAGCCGCCGAGTCCAGAGGGGCCTACCGCCGTTGCTCCAAAAAATACTACTACGTCGTCATCGGCGATGACAGTCGACATGTCGGCGGCCAAGTCTACAACTGGCGCTGGACTCACGGGTCTCCCGCAGCATTGGTGGCGCAAGATGTTTTCAGTGTAAATGGATATGTATGTATGGATGTGTGTATGTATGACCTTGTAAAATATATTGCGATATGCAAACACGTAACCACAACCTATGCAACGGCAACTAGCCGGAAAAAAAAAAAAAAAACAAAATGCAAAATGTAGGGGAAAAAAGACTACTCCATGCGATTCAAATCATACGCTCCATATACACTGCTTCTGCGTCCAGTGTGTCGTGGCCTGCCACGACTCACGGAACGGCGCTCGTCCTCATTCAACACATGATTCTCCAGCGACCAGCCCCAACCATCTTTGAATCCCACAGGTAGTTGCTGCTGAGGTGACGTGAATTTATGAATAGACCCACGAGACCGCAGTTGAGATGACCCCGATCTGCGTCCGCGGTATTGATGTGACGATCGACGTGGCCCGCTGTAGTGTCGGCGATGAGGGTGTCGACAGTGACGATCATGCACATGTCGCTGCTTGTACACGGAGCCAGCGCACTGCTCTAGCGGAGACGCACCTGCGCCTGCGCTGCGAAGTAGCTGGGTAAGCATTGAGACAGTGGCGCTGGTGCTGCCGCCTGCGCCGCCTGCGCCGCCTGCGCCGCTGGAGACAGAGCTGTGCATGTTATGGCGCTTGTAGTGTTGTTCTTCGAGATAGGATGTGAGCGAAGACCGCCGCCGCCGCGACACGTAGTCCAGAGGAGATGTGGGTGAGGACATGCAGTCTTCGGGGTCGGTGAACTGATTGTCGTCGTCGTAGTCGTCGACGTCGTTGACTGACGCGCGGCGGGACGACGGGCTGTATGTAAAGAGGTTCAAGTCGGCTGAGTCGGTGGAGACGGAGGACGCGGTTCGGGAGGTCGGGGAAAGAACAGAGGCTTCGGTTTGGTGAGTAGCGGGGTCGATGGAGAGCGACGAGAGGGCTGCGAGGGCGACGGAAGCGGAGTCGCGGCGGCCGAAGAGGGAGGCGGCGTCGGAGTCTGTTGGCGTGACAACGCGGCCGAACATTGTGCAGGGCGAGTAGGAGGTGAGGGAGAGGGGGTCGACGGCTTTGGCGGAGGGGGAGATGGAGCGGAAGTAGAAGTCGGAAGGCGCGATGACGATTGGGTGCGATGCTGACGGCGGAGGAGGCGGTGAAGACGACGGCGGCGGTGGCGGCGGCGCTTGCGGCGACAGCGACAACGACGGCTGCCCGTCGTGCATTATAAGTACGTGAGAGGCGCGCACGAGAGATAAGACGGCGGTGGCGAGCAGGCACAAAAAAACAAAAGAAACAAAACAGCCTGAGCGGAGAAAAGGAGACCAAAAAAATTATGCATATACAAACGTGAGTCAGGCGGCGGAACGGTGGCGTTTTTCTCGATCCCCTCGCGCACTCGAGCATCAGTTTTGGGACTCATGCATCTTTTTAGCCGGGTTAAGCAAACGTTCCAGAACACGCGTGGAAAAACGCTAAACTGCCTGCGGCGGAGGCGGCGGATCATCGTTGACGCGGAGCCCGTGGCCCTGTTGGCACCACATGCACATGTGTTAATAATGGGGCCACGCTTCGCGGGGTTTGCGCACTGCTCGACCGTGGCCGTGGAGACAGGGCCTCGGGCCTCGGGCCTCGAGAGCCAGAGCCAGAGCGGTCGTCGTGTCTGTCGCACGTTGCAAACAGTACGACTTGCGGCCCGCGCTGATGTGTTCCGCGCCCGGCTGAAGAACCCGGCGCGTGTATAACTATTGGGCACCCGTACAGTTTTCATCTGTTACATGGCCGGAGCTGGGACTACACACTCGTATAACAACACTCGGCTGAACACTCGGCCTGCTGCGGAGACGGACGGACGCGACGTGACACAACTGGGGTGGGCGGCGAGGCGAAAATTGGCGACTCGTGCGACCGCGCACGACCGCTTATAAACGGCCGTGCGATTGCGCACACAACGGATCCACCGCCCGCGGCCAGCCACCCCAATTCCAGTTTCTAGAGTTTTTTTCCTTGTTTTCGACTGCGAGGAAAAAAATTGTATATATGTTATTGTGTATATGTAACCATTTGATATGATTCTGTTGCCACAACTTGCGCGGACTCGATCTGTGGGGTGTGCGGAGCCGCAGGTTTCAGCGCTCCCATCGTATTCGCTTCGCTTCTCACACGCGGTCGTCGAGCTCGCCACATCGCGACCGTTATCGCTCCCACAACCCCAGATAGCGCCCACGTGGTTGCTCACGCTGATTTTATGTAGTGATTTATCAGTCAAACATACTGTAAATGGCGGAATTTACGATTTCTGATGCGTTGAATCGTGTACAGACCCCGCTGGACTACAATGCGTTACGAATAAATAATCCAGCTAATAATCTTATGAACGCTCTCAGTGGCTGAGTGAAATGAGATCTATATACAGCTTATTTTAACCGAAGCTGCGGGCAGCTAGAAACTTTTGAGGATGATCATCCAATTGTGAGCAATATGCATCCTGGTCTTTGTTGCTTTTCCGAGGCGGCGAGGCTTGACAGCAGAAATTTGTACTTATTTGGATTCGCACGGTTTCTTCATGTCTTGTTGATTTACTTTGATGATTACCCTTGATTGCACAGGTTGCGCAAGTTCACTTACAACAATCAGGCAAACGTTTTGCAATACTTGACTCTTCCACGTTCTTTGCGTATGAAAACAAGACATCATGGAGTATTAACTCTCGTATCGTCTTATTCTCAAAGCCGAGAGCAAGTGTTTGCATATCTGATGATGATGGCGACAGTCATATGGAAAATGTTGTCGCTAAGACGTGTTTACTTTGAAACTGGAAAATGGGCCACCATCAGCATACGCAATTCGCACATTGTCAAGAAAGAAGATGCGTCAAATGACTGTTGGAGCTGCAAGCTGTGTGCTACGAACAAATAATAGTGAATGATATGCCAATTTATTGCAAATGATGATAAATTACATGATATACAATGGCATAAAATATGGTATGTAAAATTAGAAAAGGGAGTAGCCCACCCAGCTGTCCACAAGCACTTCCTGAGTCAAAAAGGTATGAGATCACTTACATGTTAGTATGTCGATCTTGCCGAATAAGAGTGCCGAGTTGTCGATGTTGCTGAATGAGTGCTGAGTTGTCGATGTTGCTGAATGGGTTCTGAGTTGTCGATGTTTGCCGAGTTGTCGAATGAGTGCTGAATTGCCGAAGATTGCCGAGTTGTCAAGTACCTTAAATGCCAGTTAGCATTAAGTTAATGATACATACAGTGCACATACCTGTTGTCGATTAGTTGCTGCAACAGGAAACAGCCGGCCAAAAGTCTTGGCACGCGGCTGAGTGCATGTTTTGCTCTCGTTGCCTTTAGAGGAAATCAAATGCTCATGAGTTTGGCTACGAAATCGTTGCGAAATAGACTGGCGGGCCGTGTTGAGATCTTGGAGTGCGGCTGGATGCAGGATTACGTTTGTTATCGCACGTCAGTATTGTCAATTGTCGTAATTTGACTATAATTTGGACAAATCACTACAATTGTTCCAGGCCAGATCGTGATTCTTCTGCGCAATCCGCAGCGCGTCGCGTCCGTCTTGTGGGCGATGGGTGGGAGTCTCTTATTGTGGGCGCGTTCGCACCAGCATCGTGCGGCGGACGCGTTGCCGAAAGTAATGTGAAGGCAGGTGAGGATTCTATTCATGTACAGGATGGGAATTACAAAATACCATATATACTCATGGTCCCCAACCCCTGGCTGCCATCCAGTAGCCAACAGAAAGAAAGAACGAGAACCTCAGTTCGCTGTAATCGTCCGCCGACAAGAGCCTTCCCCAGACTGCACCGATAGAGCCATCTCCAAAGTCGTTATCGAGGTCTCTATCCACACCACAGCTATCGATCCAGCCAGCTTTCCTTCAGTTGATCAATGTGACAATACTTTTTAACATGGAGACACAGACGTTGCTCACTCTTCCACCAGAGCTCCTCGTGCACATCTTCACTTACCTTGAAGCGCGCGACCTTCTTCGGCTCTTTCTCGTCTGCAAGTCAATCAAGACTCTCGCTTCCACACCGTCACTATGGTACGAGCTTTCAAAGTCAACTATTGCGCAGAATATGGCTGGCGGTGGTGGCTTTGAATTGCTGGGAAGTAATCTCGGTCGCAAGCTTCGCGAGCAGGAAGAGTTTCGTGAAGGCGTAGATTACATTGCAAAGTACACGATGCTCAATGCGCCATTTCGGCTACGAGAGCTGAAAATGCCGAGGTACGATGCGGAGGTTGACGAGAAGTGGGATTCTGAGGATGAAAAGCGTGAAATTGTGACGTCGCAAGAGTGTGAGCAAGACGATGTTGACGAAATAAACGCTGACTATGCGCTTCATGATATCGCCAATCTTTCCGATCTTCAAAGTCTCGTTGTGTCGACATGTGATGATGGGTTTATACGTGTATTTGACATTGTCCGTGGTATATGTACTACGAGAACATATGATGCGCAGCTTGCGTCCGCAGTGCAAAGTAGTGTCGTTGTTGATTCCGCTTCGTCGACTTGGGTCACGGCAGATAATGTTTTGCAAGAATGGGATTTCAGCACCGGTTCAGGTGGCCGCAAAGTACGTGAAACCGTGGTTGGCAGAGATGTGGTGACTCTTGCGACAGCTCCATACGATTCCACAGCAAACAGCGTCTGGCTCGCGACCTCAACTCCGAATTCGACACTTGCGCTCTTCGACTCCCGTGCTCGCACCGCCGTGACACAGACACACGACCTCCCAGGCTACGCGCTCTCGATCTTACCGTGCAGTTTCTCCTTGCCGTATTCTGTCTCTGTGAGCGGTCGGTTTCCCTCAGTTTTGACGTTCGATATCAGGAAACCAAATGAGATTCTGGGGTCCGCGTATTCTGGCGCACATTCGCTCTGCAGTCTTCTTGCTGATGGCAGCGGTGGTGTTGTGGCCGGTGGCGAGTATAATGGACGCGGTACGCTTGAATTTTTTACCGAGCCTGATGCGTCAGTGCCGAGAAAATGGGTGAATAGATATACTGCTGCTCGTGCGTCAATCTTGTCACTTTGTGCGCCGCCGTGGGCCGCCAATGGCGATGGTCGCGTGGTATTTGCGGGAACAGCGGACGGAGCGGTGCGATGCTTTGATACAGCTCTCGATGGCATGTGCTGTGCTGAGCTTGTGGGATACGAGCATGGATATGCGCTTGCGGAGTCTGAAGACGAGAGTTTGATGGCGGTGGATGGCGGTGGAGACGATGAGGACGATGAGTACGCGATTGCAAGCTCGATGATTACCAAACTCGTCACATTTTCACACGACTCACACAGAACCGCTGTTCTTCATGACTCGAAACTCAGAGTACTGGAAGTAGGTTCACCTGCGACAGTGCGGTCAATATACGCAGCCAACGCAGCAGCGGCAGCAGCTCGTCGAGAGGCGAATAAAGATGCAGCAGAGGACTGGCGTGTGCAAAGACAGATGGACGAAAACGTTAGACGGGCGGTACGGCGGGAGGTGTTTGGAATGCATAATTTGAATGCGGTGCTCGTTAGTTTCTAGATTGGAGTTTTTGTTTTGTGTTGGTACGATTCGGCGAATATGGAGTACAGTTTGACGTGATAGTTCTTATCAACATTTTCATAAATGCATTTATTTTTTTTTTATTTTGGTTTGTGTTGATTTTCAGTCAATCATTTTCAACCTCCTTCCATCCAATAAAACATATTTACACTCAACCAGTTTTTTTTTTACCGTTCCTCCGACGTCCGCGACAACAATCGCGCCTTATCCTCATGGTCACCATCCACATCCGCCGATCCAGGTGGACTCGACGATTTCGAACCGATTCCTGACGACGACGATGACGACGACGGTCCAGGTGCTACGTCTGCACGCTGTGGTCGTGCACCGGAATTTCCATAACGCTCTTCAAGCTCATCATCATCGTTTTCCGCGTCTGATAGTAAATCATCGACTGCAAACGCGTCCTCTTCGTCGATATTCTCAAACGCATCGTACAGATCTCGTGCTTTCCGACGGCCTCCCGCAGCAACTGCACCTCCGCTTCCGTTTCCTGGTGCGCCGCCTTGTTCAACGTCTCGTTGGCTGCGAAGAACTTGGAACTCGTAGCCGTTCTCATCGCCTGCAAGACGCCGTCCAGCCGTTTTCCGGCGGTTGACGCAGATGTAGATGACAATGAGCGCGACAAAGCCCGCAATGATTAGCACAGTGCCGTACAACCACGCCATTTTATCAGACGATAATCCAAAGGTGGGGATGAAGCCGAACAGATCATTGTTTTTCCCATTTCCACTGCCCGAGTTGTCGCCATCTGCCTCGCCACTACCGGTCGTATCGTGGTCATCGTAGTCGTCATCACTTGATCCGCCGGGCATCGTGGGATCTGTCGCTGGTGCATCCGAAACAGGGGTGCTTGACGGAATAGTTGGCTTTGATGGTTTCGTGGGCTCGGGCGAGTCTTCTGACGGATCCTTTGGCAACGGAAACGGCTTTGCAAGAGCGGGATCGATCGCCTCACCCCATACACGCATAGTCCAGTCTTCAAACAAGCCGGAAAACTGGGGGTTCTTGGTATCAGTCACCGTGAGTTTCCATACACCCGCGCCGGTTTCGCCCCAGTGCGCAACTGTCATGAAGGTCCAGTTGTTCATGCCTTCGCTAGACTGGTCGTACATTCGAGTTGTAGCGAGAAGCGAAACAATACCAGTGGGAGAGGTGAGTGCAACTGACAGATCACCGCGGCGCTGATGCTTGATGTTGACAGTGACCTGAATATGCTCCACGCGCTTCAAGTTTGCACGCTTGAGATCGTCGACATCGATAGTGATGAAGGATGTCACGCCATCCTCACCGTGTGGGATGTCTAAATGAACCTTCGCGACATGGGCATCATACCATGCCTGAGGACCGACATTTTGCCACGTTTTTGCGCGCTCGACAATGGCGTAGGTGTCGAGTTTGCCATAGCCGTAGCGATGCGAGAACTGCTTGCCGATAGCGGTGGTCTGTGGGTACGCATCGGGGTTATTGATCGGGATCGCTGTTTCCATGGCAAGATACTGCATATCGCGCCACGAAAGATCTGGACGCACGGAGAGAGCAAGACCGAAAATGCCTGCAGCCAGAGGGGCAGCGGCAGATGTGCCGCCGTGTTGAGTTGCACACTTATTTTTGCCGACGTCGGTAGTTTTGATGTAGGAGCCACTTCCGGAAGAGTAGGTAACAACAAGCTGAGCCGAGCAGTCTTCGGCGTAGTAGGGATGTTCGCCATTGCGGTCGACGGCACCGACGGTGATGGAGTAGATAGAGTTTGTGTAGCCATCAAAGTTGCAGTTGTCGTCGTTCTGTGCCCCGTTGCCGGAGGCAAAAACGTAGATGCTACCAAGACCCCCGCGACCTTTCTGCACGCCGTTGACAAAGGCTCTGCGGATCAATATTCCCGGGGCGTCCATCGCACGGCCGTCGTCAGGTGGGCCCCAGGAGCAGGAGTAAATGTGGTTGTCCTGCATGCCGTAGTTGAGCGCGAGGGCTTCGTCGGCATCGGTGATTTCCTTGGAAAGGATGCGGATACCAGCGACTTTAGAGTCGTAGGAGGTGCCAACACCACAGACATTATTGCGGATGGCGGCGATTTCGCCGGCGCAGCGGGTGCCGTGGTGGTCGTCATCCAGACGGGGCTTGGGGAGCGGATTTTTGTCGTTGAAATCGTAGGAGCCCTTGGGGAACTGAAAAAAGGAAAGAAAGAAAGCGTGTGTTAGCAGAGACACATAGGAGGCCCTAAAAGTGAACGTACAAAGTTTCTGCCGAGATCATCGCTCTCGTAGTCGAGACCGTCGTCAACAATTGCGGTGACAATGCCTGCACCAGTGATGTTGTTCATCCAGACGCCGGTGATGTTGATGTCGTGACCGTACTGAACGGTGTTGAATAGATGCCATTGCTGCTCAAATTCGGGATCGCGAATGTCGAGAACGTTTTCGATTTTGCGAAGCTCCTGGAGACCGGGGTCGATCTCGGGAGGTGGAGCGGCGTCGGAGTCGAGCAGAACGCGCTTGTGGAGGCGCTTGGTGCGGAGGCGCTCAAAGTAGCGAACGGGGTGGTCGGGATCCGCGGACCGGCGGCGGAGTCTGTGGGAGACGGAGTCGGGACCGTCGTGATTTCGGGGGTCGAGGAGGACGGCGGCCTTGGGAGCGGAGAAGATGTAGTGGTTTGGGATGCTGCCGAGGCGCTCTTCAAAACGCAGGCTGTAGCGGTCCGCAAAGTCAGCGAGACGCGCGGCGAGAGGCGACTCGGGGTCGACGGCGGCGGAGGAGGACGCGGCGTGGGCGAGGAGGGGCTCGGGGGCGATGTCGGGCCAGTCGAGCTCGACGGCGTAGTACAGGCGGGCGGCGTAATCGCGCGCGGGCACGTGTGCGCGGGGATCAGCCGGGTCTGGCGCAGAGGCTGACGCAGATGCAGTGGGCAGCAGTGCGAGCGCGAGCGCGACGACGATGGCGGCAGCGAGCAGCAGCGGCCGCGGCAGAGCGCGGGGACGGCGCGACGCGGCGGCGGCGGCCGGCATCGTGAGCAACAGAGACGAGGAAGCGCGCAGCAGAGCACAAACAGCGCACAACGCGGACCAGCAGACAAAGACGAGCAAAGAACAGCGGAAACGCGCAGATTAGTATTGTTCGACAAGCAGGAAGGAAGTCCGGGTCTGGGAGGACCACGACGAGGACGCGTGTTGATGTCGAGACGCGGCGGGGCGGCCGCAATTTGGACGACTTGGGGCTGCGTAGTCAGCACCAAGATGGAAAACTGTAAGCACATAGTCAGCATTGCAGCCTCTGTTCTACATCATCGTCACTACTCTCGTCCGGTAAACTACTGACTGTATAATATACATATTATCCACCGGTCGCGTGCGCACGGTCTGCGAGTGCTTCACTCGAGTAGCCATGCTCTCAGCCGGTGCGACCCTGCGGTGCGACCTGCGGTGCGACGGTCGCGCGTGTGCGAGCCGGTCTCGCTCCCAGCCTTACAGTTAATTATGTACGTCCCTCCCTGTTCACAGTTCACAGCGCCCGCGGCCCGTGGTCCGCAGTGCCTGATACGGCTCTGTAATTGATTGATCTGTCGGGAGCGGGACGTCTGAAGCCCCTGACTGCCTTTCCGCACCCAAAGTGCAGCGAAAGCGCAGCACGCACGTGGCCCGCCGCCGCCGCCGCCGCCGCCGTCGCAGAGTTGCCTCAGTTCGGTCAGTCCGGGCAGTTCGGCCCTCCCGTCCGCTCGCTGAACGACCGCCGGCGGAGGTACGCGACTGATCCGCTCCGCGTCTGCGCGAGCCCTTCTTTTCAGCTTAAAATACTGTGTCAATTACAATACATGCACCGCGATCGCGGAGACACTCTGCAAGACTGGTGTGACGACAACGCCTGCGAGCCCGCGATCACAAGCCCAGCCTTGCGGGCCCTGTAGTAAAGCTCAAGCAAGGTTGGCGCCCCCAAACTTTGTATGGCACTGTGCAAGCTCCAAGGTTTGCGCCTTGCATGCGTCCACAGCCTCTGCACGGAATCAGTAGACGAATTGGTCCGCTACCACCGTGTCTGTATTTACAAGCAACAATCAAAAGACTACAGTCTGGAGAGAGTCGAAATGCGGCAAAACGGGTCTACCTGTATTTGCCGGCATCTACACCGCGAGAAAGGCGGCGACACGATGAAAATGACAGTGCAGATAAAGTTCTTAAAGCGCATAAAACTCTAAACAGAGTTTAGAGCCCCTTGCTGGCTGGCGCGGACCACAACGCGCGAGCCTTGGGCGCTGTGAGCGCAAGTGCACGACTGTGACTGAACAGCAAAAAGAACAGCGGTTACAGCGCTTAATTCGCAGTGGCCTATAATGTATGTACGAGGCGGGCGCGGAGTCAGACCTGTGCGAGCTGTGCGAGTTGTGAGATCTGTGAGAGGGGCTGGCGGTGAGCGGGCGATCTGTGCGACCTCGGACGAGTCCTCTTTGTCTCCCACCCGTCTCTTTATATCTATCCTCGTTCCCGATCTCTTTTTTCTCTGTCTAGCTCTCCTCCTCCTTCTCCTCTTTCTTTTCCTCTAGTCTCCCTGTTCTCCTCCTTTTTTTTTTCCTCCTTCCTCACCTTTCTCTCTTCTTCCCTTCTTCACCGGTTCTCCTCCAGCGCGCAATGTCCGCGTCGAGATCAGTCTCGCACGCCCCTGCCCTTCCCGTGTCTGATTCTTCCATCATCTCCTACATCCCCGCCTCTTCTCGGCCGTTACTCGCCCACCACTGTTCGGACTCAGCCTCTTCCATGTCTGAGCACGACTACCGCATCGCCATGCAGCACCACCAGCAACAGTTCGTCCACCAGCATCACCAGCTCCCGCCCCAGCAGCCCTACCTGCTCTACCCCCAGCCTTATCGGGCCCCTCCCGCCCAGAGCCCCGTCTCGCTTCCGACAAAGAAGCCCCGTCGCAAGAACCCCCGCAACGTTTTAGCTGTTGTGCCTCCTCCCCCAGGTGCTCTGTCCTTTGGATCAGCTGCTCCGGCGTCCGCTCCCATTCTATCTAGCTCAGCTCCCGCCCCCCCTCAGACCCCTCCTCCTTCCGCATCCCGCGCCTCCTCCGTCTATGCCGACTCTGTTCCCTCGTCTGTGCGTGATCCCAAGCATGCCACTCATCTTTTGACACCGCAATCATCGCGTCCTGGTCCCGATGGCTCCTCCTATGACTTCCCCATTTCTCCCGACGGCAACAACCCCAAGAGTAACGCCCTTGGCATCTTCGTCGCACCTGGTCACCACATGGATGATAAAGAGCTCATGTCTGCTCCAATTCCCGGTATTGTCACTCCCCGTCGCGGCGTTGATCCGACTCTCATTTACTCCGACGGTGGCCGTCCCTCGGGTCTTTCCACCCCGTCATCTTCGTCTCCTCACAAGTACAACACGTACAAAACGATCTTTGAGTCCCCCATCGAGTATCCAGCGTTTCTTGGCAAGCGTTCGCTGAGCGAGTTTTCCGGCAGCTCTGTGCCTTCTGCTCTTGGGAACTCAGCATCGAAGCGCCGTCGCCGTGCTCGTACCAGCTCCAACACTCAGCTGTCTCCGGTTGCATCTTCCGATGCTGTCTCGCAGCCATCCTCTCCCATCGTTGCGAACACCGCGATGGTTCTCACTACCTCCGAAAAGGGCGAGGCCGTTGTGCAATTCGCTGCCGCGCCTGCCTCATCAGTGCCCCCGTCTCCCACCAAATCGGCTGGTCACCGCCGAAGCCGCACGCTAACGAACTCTTCCACCTCGACCGTGGCGTCCACAGCTTCCTCGACCTCGCGCTCCGACTTTGACGATAACGTTTCCGAGGCCGAGACAGAGATTTACCACCCAAAGCTTTCGGGTGCCATCCGTGACGATGCGCGTGTCGCAATGGCTAAGGCCGTGCGCCGTCACACCGAGTTGCTTTCGGCCGCGACTATCAGTGACAGCACCAACCGCGCGGAGAGACTCACTCGCAGCACAAGCTCAATGGAAGTCACCCGTGCGCATGCGGCACTTGTGGAACGACAGAACTCGCCGTCACCGGCGCATCTGGCGCATCGTCGAACTGGCTCCGTTCCCATGAGCGTCTCAATGTCCATGCCGGGCGTGAACCAGCTTCCAAGTCACGCTGAGCATAACTTTCTCCGCGAGACCTCGGCTGAGAGACACTCGGATGACGAGCAGCACATGCAGCACATGCGTCTTCAACAACAGCATCAGCAAGAGTTTCTCATGCGTCAGCGACAAATGCACGAGGCTCAGCTCGCGGCCGCGGCGCAGGCCCACTCCATGGCTATGGCTCAGCACTACCACGAGCAGCAGCAGCAATCGCAGCCTCAAGCGCAGTTAGTTCTAGTTCATGAGGATATGGAGAGTCCACAGAAGCGCAAGAGAGGACGTCCTCCGAAAGTTGCCGAGCCTGGCATCCAACAGCAGAACGCCGAGCATGCTCATCATGAATTTTACGGTCATCACATGCCGCAACAGCAACAGCACCATCAGCAGCAGCAGCAGCAGCAGCAACAGCAGCAGCAGGCTGGAAAGGAGCAGGACGAAGGTACTTCACGCTGCGTGTGTGGAGCCACTGAATGGCATGGCGAGCCTATGATCCAATGGTATGATACATATTCAGTCTTTTAATCCAGCCCAAAGCTAACAAATATTAGTGACAATTGCCAATGCTGGTTACATATGCACTGCGTGGGTTTAAACCCAATGATTCCCATCCGCGGCAACTGGTTCTGTGCCTTCTGCACTGGCGCCATCAAGACCTTTCAGCACGTCACCGGCGGTGGTGCGTGATGTTTTTAACGATCATACATACATACATTTATGTACATCTTCTGGCGAAGCTTGATTTCCATGCATATGTTTTTTTTTCACCGATCATCTATCTTGCTTCATTTTCACGGCGTCTTCTGCTAGTTTTGCTTTTATCGTGCTTGTTCGTTTCTTTGTTTTCTCGTTTGCTATTATTTGTGACGTTATGTTCATTGACGTTATGTTCATTTATGTGTTGTCCATGTGCGGGTTATATGTCCATTTAGAGAAAAGCTGGTCCAGGCGGAACGTGCTCATGTGTGATTTTATGTGTATGATTTGTCCTAGATGACTTACGGAACAATGTCCATGACCAAGTCTACGTGATTATAGAAAATGAATTTCTCAGCTTAACGTGCAGACAATTTTTTTTCACGCTTTGGTTTCATATCCGAGGCCAAGCGGATCAAGCACACATGGATGTGCACGCGGTTCGCGTTGTGTTCAGCACGCGGTTTTAATTAATTTGCATGCACGGATGCAGACGTCATTCGCGACTCAGGGGTCACAATTGACATCGGGTAAGGGCTCGCTTGCTGTGACTGCTATGGCACTTGTACTGACACAAAAAATACAGTTAAGGTTTCGCAGGACGTGCATATATGTATGGCTCGTGTCTTTTGCTTTGCTGAGAGAGAAAAAGAAGAGAGAAAGAGGAGACGAGGTTTCCATGAATGTGTGTAAAGATTGCTACTGTTGTTAATCAAATGCCATTCGAGTGAGTCGGTCGAGATGTATATGTATCTGAATGCATGTGTGGAAGTGGCTCCCCGCGGCCTCAATTCGAATTGGGTGCTGCTGCTTGTGGCGCTCGTTAGTGTACACTAATCCTTCACTCACGAATACTGAAAAAAATGACACAAACTGACTGTTAATAAAATGTGCAAACTGAAAGAATGCCCCATTAGCTCCAAAAGACCTGCCACAAACAGCTGTAAATGATGAGACCCCATGAGTTGCCGTCGGATGATCCGATTGACAAACGCAATAACAGCCTCATTTCATGAGCCATACATACTGTATATGCATGTGACACTGGTTCCAGCATCATCTCTCTTTTTTCGCCTCTTTTCAGACCCAAAATGCACTATATTATTAATTAAATTACCACGCCACCCCGCATCTACCACTTCTCTATCGGGTTCGCCTTGTACTGATCATACAGCGCCTTATTAAACACCGATACCTCTGTTTCGTTCTCTGCACGAATAATTAACAGCTGAAAAGTGATAGACTAGTGAAACTCACCAACGCCGTACTCCGCAAGGGTTTTTGTATGATCGGTCATGATCCAGTCTTCGTGCTCGAGATTGATGATCAGATTTGTGGTCTTTTTTTTTTATATAATTTCCGTTAGCATGTATTGAGTAGTTTAATACATAGCATACCTTTGATCCATGAGCTTTCGTATATATCTTGACTGTATCAAAGTCGACGTTTCTGTACGGTCTGAATCCGCTTTGTGTTTGAATGTCTTTGCCTGTCAGTCTCGTTTTTACACTCCCGCATCCCTGCCAATAAAACTCACTTTTCTTAACATCTTCCAGTAGCTCTCCAACAGTCTTTTTGGTCAAGTCAATATCGCGCAGCACCATGTTCCGCTCGGTCCGGTACTCGAACGATTTTATGATCCGGACCGTTATGATCGCATCGGTAGCTTGTTCCGCCAGTCAGTCTTTCTCTTTACACTGTCCAACTATACACGCAGCATACCTGGTCTCAGTGTCGAGGTCAAAGGCTCAGAATCTGCCATTTTGGTGGAATCGGATCACGACGTAGCGCTGGAGCTGTGGATTGTCCGGGGTTCCCATCGCCGAGGAAGATTCCAAGTTTTTTTTTCTTCCTTTTGGGAGTTGACGTTGACGCGTGCGGTGCGCGCTCTGCGCGGCTCGAGAGCGAGAAAAGTCAAAAGCGCGAGTGTAGCCGCGGACAACGCGTCGCCAGCCCGAATCGAAATCCAAACAAACGCGCAAAAGCGCGCAGCGGTCGAGGGTGCAAGACAGAATGGACGAGTCGTTCTTTGCGATATACGGTATGTGACTTTTTTTTCTTTGCGCAGGATTCTTGTTTATGTGCGTGCCAGGCAATGTCTCCTCGTCAAAGATCAAGGACCGCACGGAAGGTCTTTCGGCTCTTCGCAACCTCATCACCAACACGCCCTGTTCTCAGCTCAAAGACAAGCTCTACCACCGTCTTCTCGAAGCAGTCTTTCAAAACGTTTTGATTGAGAAGCCACTGTACCTCCATGGAAAACCAGGTCCTATAGCTCAACGCCTCGGCTCTGCAGCATACACACTTCGCTCAGTAGTTGAGCACGGCATAACGAGACTACGCGCCAAAACTGTGGCCGCTCTTGTCCGGCATATTATGCAAACAGTGATTGTCGACGGCTCACTTTTCAGACCAATTGCACTTGACTATCTCCGAGCATTGAAATCTATCTGTCGCTACGAGTCGCATGTCGAACACATGTCCCCTCCAGAGTGGTGCGATCTCGCTCGTTTCTGCGCTACTGCGATCGAAGTCCAAATCGAAGCGGACGAGGCAGAAGGAAAACGTCAGATTGGCTCTGATATTGCAGAGCTTGTAACCTGTTTGGAGAGGTTGTTTCACGCATCAAACGCTCAGATCTACGAATGTCATGAAGATGCTGTGATTGCGCTATTGGCGGTACTGAAAGCGCATGCGAAGGAAACTGTTGTTCATCGCGAGGTGTTTGCATGCTTTAACTACATTCTTCCTGTCGTACTTACCAATGATTGTCCGGCGTACAAGAGAATCACGCGTGAGCTTCTTTCTTATCTTCCCCCGCTATGGAGTACTCGCACGGCTGCGCTGCGAGAGCAGCTACTCACAATCGTTTCATTCTTACACCCTGGCATGCAGTATTTGCTGGACGAACCCAACTGCACCAAAGATGTTTTGTTTGCAATCTCAGAGGAGTATTTCGATCGCGCACCGCGTGATATGCTTGCAATAGAAGATATCGAGTTTGAGTCGGACCGTGACCAAAATGATTGGCTTAGCACATTTTCATTTCGACTACGTAACGAGAACGCAGCAATGCATTGGACGACTCTGATGATTCTTTCAAAAAGCAAACAAAGTCTCACTAACGCATTGACAGTGGATATATCCCTTGGTATGTTGTTCTCAACCGCTTCAACCGCATGATGTTAACAGTGCATAGAGAGTAATCCAGCGAAACGGCGCAAAGTTATGGAAAACGGAGACTCGGCACCACAGGCTGTACAAGAACCAGACAAAGGACTCTGTGACTTGGCAAAGCGTGTTCTCCAGAGCTCACGGCCCCTGTCTGTATCTCGCAAGCTAGGTAACGTACAGCTAATCACATTCGTTCTCGCTACGCAGCCCGGTTTGATCGAAGAGGATCTTATTTCAGCCCTGATGAAGATCGTAGAGTTTGAGTCCGCGCCTGTGGCGTCGTGGGCTTTAGTGGCGCTCTACAGTCTTGCAGGATTAGCTGATTCGTGCTTCAAGTCTCGGCCGCTGCCGGATTGGAAAAACATGTTTAGACGATGTATTTCAAAAATTACAGATTCTGATACGGCTACGCCTGCGTGTGCTTTTCTCAACAGACTCCTGGTTTCTGGGCTTGTGTCGTATGCGGATGTCACGGATTTGATGATACCCGTGCTTTTATCCACAGAAGCAGACGGACCGGGCGTGCTATCAACAATATCTGTGTCATTCATTTCCAACGCGCTGAAACTACATTGTCGACATTTACTTCCAGAACAGCGCGAGATGTCGACGGCCGGTATTCACAACTGGATTTTCTCCAAGCTGATTCCAACAGCGAAACGACCACGAGGCTTTCTACATACGCAAGTCAATTTAGAGAATGTGTTGGAGCACGTTCGTATTATTGATCTAGCGAAACTGATGCTGGTTTGCGAAGGGAAATGGGATGTTCATTTTGAAACTGAAACTACGAGATGGCAGCCTCTACTTGGATCTCACCCGACTCTGCTGGCGGGATTGATCAAGTTGCAACGAGATCGCTCAGCTATTGAGCTTTTTATCACACAGGCGCGGGATCGATCTGATATGTCTTTGCTGCGCGAAATTACTCCTGCTGTCGTAGGAACTGTTGACAGTCGCTCGTTTTCTACTCCCTCAAAATCACGAAAATTGACTCATGACTTTTTCATGGACCGGCTTTCAGAGCTGTTACCTACACCAAACGACGATGCTTCAAGCTTTTCACTTCCGCAACGGGTTATCGATGCGAATTTGGTTCATATGGTCGCACTTGCTTTGATAGTTTTGTCTCAGCCGAAAGATTCGGAGGATGCGACGGTCAATTCGGGATCCTCAGGAACGTTTAGAAAAGAGATGCATGATGCTTTGGACGGTGTACTTCACATTATTGCCGCAAAGTGTACCCGAACAGGGGACAAGACAGCACAACCGAGCGAAGGACAGACTGCGATTCTTCGGGCTGTTGTGAGCGTATTCAACGACATGATGCCATTCTTGAAGTATAAAACTTTATCCAGAGTTCTTTGTGATGATTTGGAAAGAATCGTGAGCGCGGTAATTGAGCACTTTTTTGGCGGCGTAAGGACAGATGCGAACGCGAATGAGACAACCGCAACACAGAGCACGCCAAACTCTTTGGATATGGAATTTGAAGAGAAGAAGCAGGTTACCAATGTCGCTGTCAGGAGCACTGCTGCGCATTCATGGGACGAACTTGTTGCGTCGGAGTCTTCGAGACTGATCTGTGCTGCAGCTGAATTGCGATGCAACTTTATAAAATGGCAGTTATCGAGGATAGCAGATGAGGACGAGCGACTCACGAGAACCGCGTGCGAAAAACAGGTACAGTTTTTGCAAGCCATTCCTCGCGAGATTTTTCCAGAAATACTACCGTTTTACGGCACCATTTTTGGAAACTTGCGAGAGTCGCCTAATCACTATGTACTGGCGATCGACATGTTTGTGGCCCATTGTCTCCGTGATTATGAGTATGAACGAGCTGAAGTGACGTTTATATTTTGCGCGGACATCGTCTCACAGTCTCTAGCAGACTGGGTCGGAAAAAAGCAGCCAGCGTACTCTAGTGTCGTATGCAAGCGATTTCAAGACTTTTATCAATGGATCCTTATGATGAGTGTTGAGAAAAAGCTTGTTTCGGCTTATGCAAGATTGCAAGTATTGCGCACTGTTCTCAAAGCAGGAGTACTAGATAGCGATCATACCGCCGTTCCTGATGGTCCGACCGCAACTTCTATCATTTTGGACGCATTCGCAGACGACGACATCCGTATACGCTTGGATTTTGGCTGTGAAATTGCCGAGTTTATTGCATCCTTTCCGCAGGATCACCATATCAACGTATACAATGATATTTATCGAACTATGGAGGCGGCAACGCGACAGGATATCAATACGCTGTATGCTTCCTACTTTGTATGCGCAAAGTTGATGAATGCATCACCGATGCTGACAAGAGAAGCTGTTTTTCACTTAGCGGAGCAGGCGACCCGCGGGCAAGACTGTCGTGAGGCGGCTTACTGCTTTCGGCTCGCTGCTACTGATCACGGTCTATCTGACCCTAGGAAGCTGTTTGCAGCTTTTGCTAATCAAATTCTCTATGTCTGGCTCAACGATCGGTCATATGCGGAGTTCTCGTATGAGACATTTGGGTATGAATCATTGGAAGAGTTCCTAACTAGCAACATTGAAGAATATGTTGCGCAGCTAGTGGTTCGAGCTCCTAAAGCACAAGCTACTATCAACCAGCTAGAGGCTATTGGACAGAAAGTCAAAATGAGCTGTGAGGAGCTACTTTTAGTTTCATTAGAGCGGATATACGCATACACGTTTGCGTCAAACGCAATTTCTGAATCATTGGAAAACGGGATCGAGCCTGTTTTGCAACTTTTGCAAGAGTATCTTCCCAAACCGAATCGCGATGGACGTCAAAGTTGGCTGGAAATTCGGAAACCTGAAACTGTGGCAGTGTTGTGCCTTCTGACTGATCTGAACACAGTCACCCCAAGTTGCTTCAAGCTATTGACAAATGCTAAAGACCAAAGTGATGATAATACAATATCATGGAGCGCAATTAATTTGCTTTCAACGCATGGCGGAAAAGAGGTGAGGGCATTTCCACCTGCCAATCAGCCTTGCTACGAAGCGCCAACGGTTATCCGTGCTTTGGGCTTACTCGAGAAAGTGGCTCGCCAGGGTCATTCGGAGAGAATCCTAGTTGAGCACAAGTCTGACTCATCTGTCATCGTCACTCGTTATATTGTTTCTCAAATCGACCATTGTCTGGATCCGCTTCAACTATGCAGAGTTTTGCGTACACTAAAGCTTTATTTTGTCGTATCGGAAAGCAAAATTGAGACTTACGCCGCGAAGTTGTGTTTACATACAGTGATTCCACTGCTTTCAAAGTCTGAGTGCTTTGCCGATGTACTTGATATATGTGCTTTTTTGCTAAGTAGTCCCGTTTTTACTGCTGAGCGTGCGCTTTTTGTACGATTTGTGGTTGAGATTATGTTTTATATTCAAAACATTTCTCGCGAGGAGAAAAATTGGCAGCGCAATGATCATCCATTGTTTTACGCACAGGCGCATTTCCGTGCTAAGTTGAACGCGCTAATCGAACATTATAGAAAAAATGATTCGCAACTCAGTGGCATTGTTAATTTTCTGAGAGGATTGGTGTATTTCGACTCGCGGCGTGCAAAAGGCTTGCAAGGCTGGACGCCGGAAATAGTCAAAGATATCATACTCGGTCGGAACGAAGCTTTTGATAAAGTTTGCTGCGTGTTCGCGCTTAAGATGTTTGCATCGGAGATGATTCAAGATGGGGTGCGATTACTTCCGATCTCAGACGACGATAGTTGCGAGATGGCGCCTTTTCTCTTGCGATTTTGCGAGGAGCAGGAAATGTCTTCCGAGTTCATTTGGTGGGCGTCTCGAATTTGCGGACAGGCTTACGCGTCGTCAGGAAAGCTGCCGGTGGAATGGTACGATCGGATCGATTTGATCCAGATGTATGAGCGGGCAGAGTTTAATGCGAATGCGCCTGTTGTTGCTATCGCAGATTGTGTTGTTGAAGAGCTGGATTCGCATGATCAGAAAGCCGTACAGTTTGCGGAGAATTCGTTGCGGTGGATGTTGAGGCATCATCGCTCATTTTTATCGGCTCGTTTAAAGCGGTATCTTGTGAGCGCATTTGCGCATAGCACTTGCGTGGATTCGCCAGTATCGCCGATAACTGATAAGCCATCCGGCCGCAGTATGACTTACTCTGCAAATCCGGATCTCGATGCGTGCATTGTACAGTTATTTAGCAGTTTCAGCATTGGACCCGCGCAGCAAATAATCGATGCGATCAAACCACTTATTTTTCAATCACCGACATTTGCAAAAAATGTATTCCCGCACGTGTTCCATTTTTTGGTTATTGCAAATTTGTCACCGGAGGAATTGGCAAACTTTGTCAATGTGTTCAGCGTGAATGTTTCCCGAAAGTCGGAGGAAACACGCCATTGTGTATCGTTGCTTGTTGACTGTTTCGTATTTGCGATCAGTACACCAGAAAAGACAGATCGTGGGAAACTTGCGCAACTTAGCAGTATGTTCCCCAAGCTAGACATGCGGATCATCATTGAAGCCGCAATATTCTGCGAGAAGTACAGTACTGCGAAATTGTGTTGCGAGTACTCATGGAGTCTTCAGCCTTTGGTAGATATTGATTCGAAGCATCTGAAGACTATATACAGCAACATTGATGATCCTGATGCGCTCCACGGTGTGAAGATGAAAGCGTCAGTTGAGCGAGCGCTTGAGTTGGCGAGATTTGAAGGCAATGATACGAAGTCACTAATGTATCAAAGCGCGTCACTTGATCAGTTTAATGTGAAAAGTCAAGATAGTGTTGCATACGAGAGAACATATTTGCAGGCAGTTCAGCAATCATTGCTTGGTCTGGGAATGAACAGACTTTCTACTCAAATTAGGTATGATGTGGCCGATATATCGGATACTGCGCGCACTGAGCTGCTTTATGAGTCTTCTTGGAAATTGGGAACATGGGACCTTCCTATATCGCAAGAACCTACGACAAGATATTCAATCATGTATCGCATTCACAATCTTATTAGTATGGGGCGTGAAGAATCAGCGCCCATATATAGTGGTTCTTTGTTCGACGGCAAACTTGGCGGGATAGCTGAAGCTGAGAACTACACCGCTGCACCGAGTGTTCAGACGATGAAGCGTCTTCTTGATAGTGGTACCGTGAAAAGTACAGAGACTGTTCGAAACGCGATGATCACGCTGGCAATGTTGACCGAGACGGACGAAATCACTTCCGCGACGTCGAGTTTGGCTGTCCAGAAGGAAATCCAGATGAGGCTTCGTCGGCGGTCTGCGTGGGCTGAGAATTCAAGGTGCGCTATTTTTTTTATTTTTATTTTTTTTCGCTGAAGAAGTTCTGACTGTTTTAGATTTGAATTGTCGGAAGATCTATTGCTTGCTCGAAGAGCAGCATGCGGTGCACTCTGTAGCCAGACTAATACCCATCTAGGTAGCATTCAGATGGCAGGGTACGAGGTAGTCTATTCACGCCAACTAGCCGATGTTGCGCTTCGTCTTGGAAACTATCAAAAAGCGCTTTCAATATCAATGGCGGTATGTAACAATAGACGACTAAATATTCCAGAGGACAAAGAGTTTTTCTTTCAAATTGTTGGGAAGTTTGAGACGGCAAAGGTTTTGTGGGCTATTGGTGATAAGGATATCGCTTGCGATATGATGAAAGAAGTATCGTCTCTGGCATTTGTGTGTGAATCTGTTCCGGAATGTGATGACGTGCGGAAACCGATTGCTCTTTCTTTTCTGGTTTGTAATACCGACGTTTTCGAAACTGGTAATGACTGACGAGAAATAGGCAAAGTGGATGTCAAGCGAACGCCGAGCGCCTCCGGAAGCAATTTGGCAAAGTTATCTCGCGCCGGCTGTGAATCATATCAACACTATTTCAAACGACGACGTGCGTGCGCAGGTGTTTAACGAGTTTGCAGTATTTTGCGACGAGCAACTGAAGAACCCTACCAACCTTGAAGATTTTGCCCGTATTGAGAAGCTGCGTGCGGATAAATCTGCAGAGATTCAGCAACTGGAAGGATTACTTTCTGAAAAAGTGGGTTCGTCTTCCGCAACACCGGCCGAAAAGAAACAAATCAAAGCACATCTGAATAAGGTTCGGCTGATGTATAACTCGGACGATGAGGAGTTCAAATGGCAGAAAAAGATGAGAGATATGTATCTTGCACAGGGGATTACTTACTACATCCAGAGTATTGCATTGTCAGATAAGTACGATGAAAATGCGCTTAAATTTATATCACTGTGGCTCCGAAGCTCGGATAAAGACGCTGTGAGCGAAGTGATCTTTAAACTTTTGGAGAAAATCCCGACAGCAAAGCTTGTACCTTGGGTGTACCAACTTTCATCTCGGCTGCTATCCGACTCAAGCAAGTTCCAAAAAGTGCTCTCCAAACTACTCATTCGATTATGTACAGATCATCCGCTTCACTGTCTTTATCAGATCAACTCACTTCGCACATCGTCGGATACCGCAGGCGGCTCTGCAAATGGTGTTTTTGACTCGAGTACTCAGCAAAGATCTCAAGCGGCCGCTGCTATCTGGCAAAGTGTATCGCAGAGGTTTCAAGAGGACGGCAAGAATTACACTACGAACGTTGAGCAGTTCACCGAACGATGCGTGGCGCTTGCACATTACAAAGTATCGGATAATAGACGCAAGCCGATGCTTGACTCGGTTCCTGGTAGCGCATGGTGGACTAATACACTCCCGACTCTGAAGATACCGCCGCCTACACTACATATTTCGCTTCGGAGCGATAAAAATTACAGTACTGTGACTCACATTTACCGCGTGGAACAGGAAATCACGATTGCGTCTGGATTGAGTAAGCCGAAGATCTGCGTGTTTACGCTTGATGACGGGCGCAAAGTCAAAGTTTTGGTGAAAGGCGGAAATGACGATTTGCGACAGGATGCGATTATGGAGCAGGTTTTTGAGCAGGTTAATGCGTTTTTGAAGCGCCATGAGTCAACAAGATTGAGGAACATGCAAGTGAGAACTTACAAAGTTGTGCCGTTGAGTCATACCGCCGGCATCATTGAATTCGTGCAAAACACAATCGCATTTCTCGAAGCTGTGCAACCACTGCACTCTAAATATTACGACAAGGATCTCACAAGCAACAAAGCGCGCGAGTTGATTCGCAACTGCCAAAGCAGTTCAAGCGAGACACGGATAAAGACTTACACAACCGTGATGGCGAAAGTTCATCCTGTTCTTCGTTATTTCTTCCTAGAGCGATTCTCTGAACCGCGTGAGTGGATGTACTCGCAAACGGCGTACACGCGCGGTACGGCAGCGAACTCGATAGTCGGACACGTTCTTGGACTCGGTGATCGACACTGTAATAACATACTACTCGACACGATATCCGGAGAGCCAGTACACATTGATCTAGGAGTAGCATTCGACCAAGGTCGCGTCCTCACTGTTCCAGAGACGGTACCATTCCGACTTACGCGTGATGTGGTAGATGGAATGGGTGTTAATGGGGTGAACGGTGTGTTTAGAAGATGTTGTGCGTTCATGCTTGGTGTGTTGCGATCTGAAACGGAGAATATCACGACGGTGTTGGATGTACTGAAATATGACCCGCTGTACTCATGGACTATTTCTCCGCTTCGAAAACGGAGATTGCAGGAGGGAGCTACGAGTGAGACGGCGGCGGTGAGCGCTCGGTCATCTGCGGCGGCGGCTGTAGCGACGCGACGAAGGTCAAGTGCGAAGTTTTTAGAGGAAAATGTCGGCGCTGGAAAGAAGCAGGATGAGGAGACGCAAAATTCGGGAGAGGCGGAGAGGGCCTTGATGATTGTGAAACAAAAGCTGTCGACGAGCCTGAGTGTTGAGGCGGTGACAAATTCGTTGATTCTCGAGGCGATGGATCCGAAAAATTTGGCTTTGATTTATTGTGGATGGAGCGCATTTTACTGATTTTGCTCTGTTGGTTGCATTGGATGGCGTAACTGTATTTGACAAGCATATAGAACACAATCTCAAAAATTCATAAAGAAATAACCAAAAAATAACCCCTCTCTGCCGAAGAAATAAAACAACTCAGTATCGATCCTCGAAGTAGTGTAAAAGAATGTGAAAAGAATAAAACCCATGGTGTACAAGATACATATACAGAAAGACATCCTACCAATGAACACGGTAAGTATTAATGTTAACATAGACTGACATAAGAAAACGTAATAAATACATAATGAGCGACTAAAGTATGGCATAATGAGCGTGGGAAAGCTGACGAGAAGCTGAAATAGGTATCTGAACGAGTGACGAAACGAGTGAGTTGAGGTTAAGGAGCGACTGATAAACGAGCGACACGGCAGTAAGTATTGGTTACAGGTTCAATTTGGTGTGCACCATCGCGTGTGAATGTGATGGATACGGGAAACTTGACTTTCACGAGTCAACAGGGTCAGATCACGGCCAGGATCTCTCCTATCAGCCCAATCAAGCTCCTCCGTCACGCAATGGTGCACATCAGATTAGAGATATGTCGGTTTTCCAGTCTTGCTCACTTGTGCACTCAGATACCCCAAATCACTGCTCGGTGTCGGCGCTCCATCCTTGAAGTGCTTAGCCATCATCAGCTGAAAATTCTCAATTTCAGCTAACACTGGTGTTCGCGGCGTATACGAGATATCAGTCAAATCAATAGCCCGTTTCTCGACAAGCTTAGATTCTGGAATCTCAAGCAGCTTTGTAATGTCAAGCGACTCGCCTGGTGGAATCGCGTTTAGATGCGATGGCGTGACGCACGAAACATCAACTTCTTTGCGAATGACATTGTCAAGATCAACAGCAGAGAAAAAAGCAACACCTTGCGGCACGTCATTGATTCCCATTTGCTCGCAAAACATTGCTCGGGTCCATAGGTTGCTAATTTGCAAAGCCATTGCCACTTTATACTGATCTTCCTCCTTTGCAAGATATCGGATTTCATCGTGTACAGTCAAACACAGCCGTGCATCTAGACCAAACCTCTCTATCAGGTATTCCATAGATACAATTAGTAGATGAAGATAGTCAACTCCGCTTGACTGAATTGCCCAATTAATGCGCGACGTCATAAAATTCGACTTCTTCAAATTTGTTCGCATCAAAGCTTCCGTTATTGAACATCCAAGAACTGGAGTGCGAGGAATCTCCTGATTCGCAATCTCTTCCAACTTGTTGAACATAAGCGACTCTGTACCGCCATACCAGAATGATCCGTTTGGATACTTTTTCGATGTCGTTTTTGCTTTCGCACCTTTTGTCGACTCATACAACTCCGTCGCTATTTTAGTGGCTTGCGCGTCAGATATAGTCGGATTAAACTGACGTAGCAGTTGAATAGCAAATTTGAGTCCAGCACCATAGATTCGACCGTAGTTGAACACTTTTGCGTCATTCCGAGAGATTCCCATAATACTAGCTGTTTTCGAGTGTAGATCTGTACCGAGTGATTTCGTTCCCTCAAGAGTCATCCATCCAATTGCCGTACCACCATGCACCTTGAACTGAGAATCCCCAACAAGACTGGCAATCCAAAGCTCTTCAGAATCAACATCGGCCCCGACAAACTTGTAGCCAGGCGGGGCACGGATCATGGACTTGAGCTCAGAGCCGACGCGGTTCTTTTTCGCATTACTTGCAGTCAACCACGTAGACTCAACGGCACGACGAGTAATAGTTCCCATCGGAATAATGCTGGGCAGAATCAATCCTACATCGGGCTTCTTCTCGGTAGCTCCTGGAATACCAAGATCCACTTCGTCGTTCCAAACCGGTAGCTGTGAGGAAATACGCTCGCGTGCACTTATCCAATACGAACAAGATGCATTTATCTCCAAAGCTTCCTTTGCGTACGAATACTCTGACGACAAAATTCCAGACTCAAAGTGCTGCAAATATCCCTTTGCAAGCGGAGAAGTGCAACGTGCGGATGGACCGTCTTTATGCGGAACTTTGAAATAGACACCATCAAGATCCTGAATCAAATATGGCTTCGTTTCCTGAGACAAATCACATCGAATGAAATGGCGAGCTAGATAGGTTTCAGCCTCTGCAGAAGAAACTCGGAAAGTCCATCCGTGAACATCGGTCCAGAAAAGAGGATGGCCATCCCATGAGAGGCGGAACATGATCGGGGCAATTCTTGTGCGAACAGAGACGTTGAGCTTAGCCTTCGACGTTGGAAACAGCTTTTTGTACCATTCAGGATATCCGGGCATCTTCTGATTCTTGACCATACGCGGAGCCTCGCCTTTCTTTCCCGGCTTCGTCATGCGAATTTCTTTAATTGTCCAATCAAGCTGCTTCAACCACGGGTCGTCCATAAACTTTTCTGGATTATCCTTCAGAGCAACTGCTTCGTCAATGAGACCTTCAAGACGATTTTCAACTTCCTCGAGAGATTTCTGATACAGGCTCTCTGCGTTCTCAACATAGTCGTCCCATGACTTGTCCACCGGAAGGAACAATGCCGACAAATGACGCAACGCAGCAAAGGAAACTGGATGAGGGCACGCCTTGAGGAAATGTGGAAGAACTTTTTGGTAGACGCTCATTGTTGCGACTACATCATTCGCACAGTAAGAAGTAAGACGCTGGATCATGTCTCGGATACCTTTACGGTCTGATGTACCGAAATAGTCACGATCCGACTTATCCATTTCAAGCCCGCAATGAAACTTTGCAACTTCGTCAAGACCGTTAATTGAGCTTTTCAAGACCCAAGGCTCTTCAACTTTCTCCTCTCGAAGTAACTCCAGAGAGCCTTGCAAAGCAACGTCGTCGGATTCCGTGATCATTTTCTCAAGCATGGAAGACTCCTTTTTCAGTTTCACCCAAGTCGGACGCTGCTGACTGCACATACCATTGGAAGCAATGTGAAGAGACATTGTGTCAACGAACATGGCCTTGGACGCATGAAAGTTGTACTCTTCCTTGACCCGAATGCGATCGTAACCAACATTATGTCCGATGACAAGCTTAGGCTTTGACAAAGTGTCCAGCGGTATCAGTTGACGATCGTTTTCCGAAGTCTCAAGAAGCCACGGTGAATACCAACAGTACCACGCATTCGGTGAAAGAGCTGTAGCTATGACTGCAAAAGGCGATTCTTTGTACAGAACCTCTGTATCAAAAAACAGACAGTCGTCCTCGGGATAATCTACGCGCTCCGGAGCTTTACCGGAAACGTACTTCGTCCATCCTTCTTGCACTACCCACTCCTCAGGCTGTTCTGGCCAATCCTGGACGTCTGCCAAATTTTTCGCCATGGCGAGGTAGGGTTCTGCCGAATGTGTGCCAAGTTTGTAAAAGTGCTCGTCAAGAGTCGATCCTTCCAGCGCCGGCAACTTCAAGTTGATGGCAGCTTGCTTCTCACTTTGCTTACCAAGGAGTTCGTGCATCTGTAGGTGGTGCTTTGAGAGACGTACAAAGTCAGGATACGGCTCAGTTGGTCCTTTTGGGAATAGCTGTTTGTGCAATGACTGAGACAGTTGCTGAATGCCAACCTCGTTGAAACGTTGCTCTCCAGTAGGATCCACTGGTGGAGTGAAGTCGACATCCAGATCGGCAGAATTCTTCGATACCAAGTCAATCTCGATGTTATTCTTTTGACGAGGCCGACCACGTGCATTCTTCGGTTTACCATCGTTTGGAGCAGTGGTCGAATTCTTTGCTTGCTTTTGTGACTTCCGAGCAGTGGGAGACGACTTTACTGGTTCAGGAGTATGCGATGCGTTGATCTCCTGAAAGAGCAGATCAATATCATCAGCTTCAGTCCATAGTTGCGGTGGAAATGGAGTGCGATCAGCGAAGAAGACAGTTTTGTCTTGTTTACCGAATGAGCGAGGAGGAACACGATTGCCAACTAGTTTTTAAAGTGGTCAGTATATAAAAGAAAGCGGATGGCACATCAGCAGACCAGACTTACTTGAACGCGGAGGCGGTTTCGACTCTGTCGAGATAACTCGACGGAGCGCTTGCGACGGAGGGGCGAATCCCCGCCACAGGCGCAAACAGATGGTATTCCTTATCATGCAGTAGCGGGTAGTCGCATAGCAAAACAAAATGTAGAAGCTAGATGCAACGGTGATGAGGGCGGAACACTATCGTTTGTCGAGCTGAAGAGGTGCGAGATACAGATTAAGCGCGGGGATGGGAGAAGTTTCATTTCAGGCCGCGGCGTTGTTTGTTTACAGTGATTTAATCACGTGATGTTTTCCGGGTAACTACTGATTTGGGCCTAAATTGGGACAGAATTCGGGCCAGCCGCTTTAAACTGCGAGCACGTTATTTTGGTTACAGCTGCACCTGGCAGAAGAGGAGAACGTATGAAATCAGCTGTGAAATCATGCTACTTCCCACTGTTTAGAGATCATCGGAGCAACAAGACCGTGGTGGATACGATGAGCGCATCAGCTGCAACGACCCATGAAGCGCCGGCTGAGCTGTCTTCTGAAGAAATTGTGAACGTTTTCAAGCGGCGCGGATTATTTGACGCGATCCGCAAGGAGCAGTTCGAAGCGTTCAAGGGGAGTGTAAGTGTGACTGGTTGTTAGTGTCTAAGTGCTGCGAGGCCGGATTGCTAACGGTAACTTGCGACGGTATAGGATGTGTACTTGCTACTTTTAGAAGCAATTCAAGACCACATATCGTCAGACCCACAGGTTGTGGCAGCGGCAGCTCGAAATCGTGGCAGGGCAGCCGCGTTGGTGGAAGGCTCTGTTAGTCGATCTGAGGCGATGGGAGATGTGAATCGGTACGCGGAGGAGAAGGTATCGACCAAAAATGAGGCTTTGGCGCTGCGGATTGAAAACGGTGTGCGGGAAATTTTGGAGGAGCTGAAGCGGCAAAAGCCAACGGGAACGGAGGGAGCGCATGAGTGAGCGAGTGGTTGAGGATCACTACCGACAGCTTGTACGTGTGGAGTGTGGAGAGTGTGATCAAGTTGTTCATGTTTCAAGGCAGCACACACACAGTCAACGGCAGCTTCGAGCGTACGTACGCGCGGACGCGCGCTACATAGCAAAAGCCCTAGCGTGAAACGTACGCAGTGACTCGATCTTTTTTTACATATTTGTAAACTCGCGTACGCGTATGAGAGAGTGTACCATGGAACAGACTGACAACGAAGATAACCAGCTGGCAGGGACGCAGGGATGCCCAACATTTCTATGCATAGAGCCACATGTGTGGAAACGGACTGAGTTGAGGAGAGTCCTGGATCTACAATCAACGCATAGTAGTCGTAGGCCGATAGGACTGATACATAGGCGAAAACAACGGGAGCCGTTAATGTATTCACATCATATGGCTGAACGGGTCTATGTCTATAATTATATATAAACGAATCCCGGTTTCACGTAAAGTCAGACAGTATACAGTTACGCGTGCGATGAAGATAGACAATGCAGCTGTGAACAGTTGACAAATACGTGCGTTTGAGCCGAGGCTGATTGCACCGAGTTGCTGCAATGGCGCCGCACAGCCCTCTCTGCGCCACAGACTTCAGGGGTTCCGGTGCGCGGTACGGGCGCAGTGGCGCAGGCAGGCTTGCGAATTGCCGAGGCAGAACGAGTGAACACGTCTCGGCGGCAAGCAAACGTTTCGTCGCTGCAGACGCAGGAGGGAGCGATAATTCCAGGAAAAGTGGCGAGGAAACAGTCGACGGAGAGGACTTGTCGTGCAGCGTCAGCAACTGCGGGCAGCATCGACGCCGCGAAGGGTCAAACGAACAGTGAGGACGAAGATTCGACACGGGTGAAGAGGTGTCCTTCGGTATAGAACAACGAGAGATGTGGCTGAGAGGGCCCGAACACGACCGCGGGGCGTCTCTTAGACTCCACGGCCTGTCCCGCTCTCTTTGCCTCGGTCTTCTGGCGGCAGTGTTGAGTATATATAACGCTTGCACGCCCCCCGGAGTCCGTCTTCCGTTCTGATGTTCAGAGTCCTCTCCAGTCCCGCCCACATCCATTCTTCACACAATGTCATTACAGGAGTCCAATCACAGTGATGGCACTGCGCTCGACGGCGTATCCGAGCCCAACAGCCTCTACAGATCAGAAAAGAAAGAGTCCGACTTGGAAGCCTACGACCACTCGTCCACAGAAGGTTTCGCCGGCGTCATTCCTCCTGACGAAACAGAAAAAACCGATGTTCCGATTGCGCTCTCGTGGGACGGTCCCGACGACCCAGAGAACCCCCAAAACTGGCCGCTTCTTCGGAAGTGGTATTACACCTTTGTCACTGGCTGGATGTGCCTGGTTGTGTATGTCTCTCCATTTTGTTCATTTGTCTTCTTCCTTTGACGCCGTACTGTGCGCTAACGCACTCATAGTACTTTCGGTTCCTCCATCTATGTTTCAAGCACATTTGGCATTGCCGCCCAATTTGGCGTGTCCCGAACAGCCGCTCTGGTCGGTCTGTCCGTGTACATGGTTGGTCTTTCGTTTGGTCCCGTCATTGGCGCTCCCATCTCTGAAAGCAAGGGCCGTCTTCCAATTTATAAGTTTTTGCTTCCTATCTCTATGCTCTTCACCGTCGGTGTCGGTGAGGCCAAGAACTTTGGCACGGTCATTGTGTGCCGTTTCTTTGCCGGCTTTTTTGCGTCACCGGTTCTTGCCGTCGCCGCCGGTACTATCCAAGATTTGTGGCGCCCTATCATGCTCGGTCGCGCAATGGCTGGCTTCTGTCTCGCTCCTTTCCTCGGCCCTGTGCTGGGTCCGATTATCGGCGGCTTTCTTGAAGAGCGCAAGTCGTGGCACTGGTCTATGTGGACGCTTTTGATTTTCTCTGGCGCCGTGCTCCCACTTGCGTACATGATGAAGGAAACCCATCAGCATGTGCTTCTTACCCAGCGTGCGATCAAGCGCGGTCTGCCTGTTCCTCCTCGCCCGCCGCCAAAGGAAGGTCTCAAACTTCTTTTCACTGTGCTTCTTGCTCGTCCGTTCCGCATGATGTTCTTTGAACCCATCGTGACGTTGATGTCAATCTACATGGCGTTCGTTTTTGCAGTACTGTTTGGCTTCTTTGAGGCGTTTCCCTATGTTTTTACCACAGTATACCACTTTTCTGCCGGCGACCAAGGTCTTACATTCCTCGGTATCGGTGTTGGTCTTTTGCTTGGAACCGCTATCTTTGTCATCATCGACTGCGCCATTTGGGTTCCAGCGTACGTCAAGGGTCAGGCCCTGCCCGCGGAGTCGCGGCTGCTGCCGGCCAAGATTGGTGCCCCCTTGATGCCGATTGGTCTTTTCTGGCTCGCGTGGGTTTCGCGCAAGAGCGTGCACTGGATTGCCGCGGTGTTGTCGGGTATTCCGTTTGGCTGTGGATTGATTTTGCTCTTCTTTTCGGTCATTTCGTACTTTGCGGTGTGCTACCCCGCGATGACGATGGCGTCTGCAGTTGCTGCGAACAACATGATGCGCTACATGCTTGCGGCAGGCTTCCCACTGTTCACAATTCAGATGTACGAGAAGCTGGGAATCGGCTGGGCGACTAGTCTGTTCGGATTTGTCGCAATTGCGATGCTTCCAGTGCCGTGGGCGCTGGACTGGTGGGGTCCGAATCTGCGTGCGCGGTCAATTTACATTCAACCTGCCAGCTAGAGAATCATGGGATTGTTTTAATGGGTTTTTTTTTTTTCTTGCTGATTGTTATGTGTGCAGCTGATAGATGTCTGCTAAGTTAATGAAGCATTAATGATTTGAATACAGTATATACATATGATATTCACAAGCTACAGTACTTGGTTGATGACGCCACACAATCACATGAAAGTGCGGCAGTTCAGGCCCCAGCACATATGGGAGCAGCAAAGGCCAACGTGAAGCGACGGAGTCAATTAAGGTTTTGCGGTGCACTGCAGTTCGCGGAGGTCTCGGAGCTGCTGTGGCGGTGCGCGGCTACAGCCGTTCCTGTTCCACATCAGATCCGCTCGCGACCGCTGTTTCGGCGCTTACCCACTGTAACTGGTTCAGGATAAGCCAGATGCTGATTGAAAGACACATTCTATTGAATTCGTTACAATTGTATGTACCTATAGTCAGTATCGTGTGCAGCTGGATGTTGGTACATATATATACGGTACCCAGTCGAGGACCGCGGCTTCGCGTCCGGTGTTCACGGCCCATGCGCTCCACCGGCATTTGTAGAGCTTTTGCCGAGGTCAACTCGCAATTTTGTGTGAATTGCACAAGCTCGGAGTTATACTTGCTCGCCCAATCGCGCCCATCACCGGGCTCTGAGCCTGACGACGGCTTGAACAGAGTGAGAGTGATACATGTACGTGCTTTTTAATTTAGCATGGGCCTGTAGAAAACAGGCTGAAGAGCAGCTTAAAACGCATCCACCAAAAATACGTGCTGACTAACAAGTTACTTGTGTATGCTTATTAATGAATGACATGTACACTGTAAGCACATCTACGGTATTCGTACTTTGTACTGGCCTTTACGCTGGCCCCTGGACTGCGGCGTACTACTCAGCACTCATCTCAACCCGTACCCACGTAAATTGGTCGGTCGCAAATTTTTATGTGCACGCGTGAAGAGAGGTGTCGATTGCGCGTCGAGTCAAAGTCCAAAAAGCGCTTTTGTTTTTTCCACCTTCGCCTGTGCCAAAAGACCTCTCAGAAGTTTTTTACAGACTGGGCACCCTATAAAGCAAGAGCTCCTTCTTGTTTGCTTTTGAACATATCACGGTCGATTCGCACAAAAGCACAATGTCGCGCTTTTTCGCAGCTGGATCGTCGGACAGTGACACCTCCTCATCGGACGAGGAACTGTACTCTGACTCGGAGGAGGAGCAGCAGTCGGAGGAACAGTCGTCGGAGGAAGAGGACTCGGAAGAAGATGACGACTCTGATATGGATTCTGACGAGGACGAGTCGTCGGACGAGAGCGACGACGGCGGTCGTGGATTTCTCAAGGCCGGCGCAAAGGCTGGTGCGTCGCGGTTCTTGCGCGGCGAGGAGTCTGAGGAATCGGAGGAGGACGAGTCAAAGCGTGTCGTCAAGAGTGCCAAGGACAAGCGTCTGGAGGAAATTGAGGCTACTGCGCGGACGATTGAGAACGCGAAGAAGATCAACGATTGGGTCCTCATCTCGAACGGTTAGTTTTGTCACGCAGAATTCCGTGATCGGTGTAAGCTAACGCAAGTGCAGAGTTTGACAAGCTTAACAAGGCTATTACAAAGTCGCAGCAGGATGGCGTTCCCAAGGCTTACATCAAGGCCATTGCCGATCTTGAGGACTTCATGAACGAGTCGAACAAGGCCGAGAAGAAGAAGATGAACGCGACCAACGCGCGTGCTCTCAACGCCATCAAGCAGCGCATAAAGAAGAACAACCGTCTTTACGAAGCTCAGATTGCCAAGTACCGTGAAGACTCTGATGCTTTCATGACCGAGTCCGTCAAGGACGCCAGCCCAGCCCCCACTGCTGCTCCTGTGCGCAAGGGTGCCGACTACAGAAATGCTGTTGCCGCCGCGCGTCCTGCTGAGCAGCTCAGTGCCGCTGATGAAGGTGAATTCTCGACCATTGGTCGTGGCGGTCGTACCCTTGCCATCACTGCCGAAAGTATATTCAAGCAGCTCCGGACAATCGTCGAGAGCCGAGGCCGCAAGAACACTGATAAGCAGGAGCAGATCCGTAACATGGAGAAGATGATTTCCGTTGCTGCCACCACCTACCAGAAGATTCGCGTTCTCCTTGTCCTCATCTCCACCCGGTTCGATCTCACTCCATCGTCTGCCGCGTTCATGCCTACCGCTCAATGGCAAGCTGCTCTTGGCGAGGTTGCGCAGCTCCTTGCGCTTCTTGAGGCCGATCCTTTGGTCATTGTTGCCGAGGATGCCGAGGACTTTGACGACGAGAACGAGCCTGAACCAACGACGAAGGACGGAAAGACCGTGAAGATCTTTGGAAGCATTGCCACGCTTGTCGAGCGTCTTGATGACGAGTTTACTCGCTCGCTCCAGAACATCGATCCGCACACACCCGAGTACATTGACCGGCTCAAGGAGGAATCTGCTCTTTACACCGTCATTGTGCGGACTCAGATCTACTGTGAACACGCTAAGCTTAGTGACTCTGTGAGCCGGATGCTTATGCGGAGAGTGGAATTGTTGTACTACAAGCGCGATCAGCTCATCGAGCTCTCCGAGCAGCAGACCTGGTCTAGCCTGCCCAAGGGTCTCAGCTCATCCATCACCCCTTACTCTGCCGAGGAGACTGCGTCAAGCGTTATCTCCGCCATCTGCGGTGCGCTGTACAAGCAGAGCAATCGTCTGTTCCGGACTCGCGCTATGCTGTGCCACGTTTACCACCATGCTCTCCACAACCGTTACTTCCACGCGCGCGATCTTCTTCTCATGTCGCATCTCCAGGCCACTATCCACCAGGCCGACATCACCACCCAGATCTTGTACAACCGCACTCTTGTCCAGGTTGGTCTTTGCGCCTTCCGCGAGGGTATGATTCCCGAGTGTCAGCAGGCTCTCCAGGAGGTTTGCGGCACCGGTCGTGTCAAAGAGCTCCTTGCTCAAGGTATCCAGATGCAGCGGTACCAGCAGACCACTCCGGAGCAGGAGCGTATTGAGCGTCAGCGACAGATCCCATTCCACCAGCACATCAATCTCGAGCTTTTGGAATGTGTGTACCTTACCGCGTCGATGCTGCTCGAGATTCCATTCATGGCTCAGTGCGGCTCTGCGCCTGATGCGAAGAAGCGTACGATTTCTAAGCCATTCCGACGAATGCTTGATTACCACGAGCGCCAGGTTTTCACTGGTCCTCCTGAGAACACACGCGATCACATCATGCAAGCTTCGCGGGCACTTGCTTCTGGCGAGTGGGCGCGTGCTAAGGAGTTGATTTTGAGCATCAAGATCTGGGAGCTGATGCCTGAGGATGAGAAGATCCGGACGATGCTTAGTGTCAAGATTCAAGAGGAGGGTTTGCGCACGTACTTGTTCACATACGCGCAGTTTTACGAGACTCTTGCGATTGCGCACCTTGCTGCCATGTTTGATTTGACTGAGCAGAAGGCGACGGCGTTAGTGAGCAAGATGATTTCGAGCAACGAGGTTGCTGCGGCGCTGGATCAGAAGACAAACGCGATTGTGTTTACTGCGGGCGTCGAGTACTCGAGATTGCAGAACTTGTCGCTCGCATTGTCGGATAAGGCGGTGCAGTTGTTGGATAGCTACAAGTACAGGTGAACGGGGAGTACCTGTAATGTGTGTCTTTTGTGTTTATGCCATAAAATAGTTTTGTTTGTTTCGTTATGTAATTTCTTGAATGCACGAGTGTGTACATATCATTTGAGTCTACTTGTAGTCTGCCGATTATACTTTCCATTGGACATCATCATTTTATTCATTTTTACAAAGTACCAACAACACCAAAGATACCTAATTTAACTCCACAAATGTACCCAACCACAAAAGCGAATCAAATTTACTGCGACTTGGCAAGCTTCATCGTATCTTCCCGAATTCTCTCACCAAGAGTCTTATCCAACCGCGCAAACATATCTGCAGTCTGCTGGATGATTCTTGGGTGCGCAGCAGACAAGTGAGTAGCAACATTATGAATGAAATGCTCCTGCTGGCCCTCCTGTTTACCGAGAACCTTCCACAACTCTCGGGGCTGAACAAAGTCGTAGTCAACGACATCAAATTCAAAGTTCACAGCCTTGCCGACCCAAGTCTCGTGCTGATCAGAGTGCAGTGCGTTGACGTAGCGCATAGGCTTGAAGGTCGACTGGTAGTTGGGAAGCGAACCGTAGTTTCCATCGACGCGCATTCCACCATCGCGCTCAATAGGGTTGTGCGTGTTGAGCGGCTTGTTGACGGGGATCTGAAGGTAGTTCACGCCGAGACGGTGGCGATGAGTATCGTTGTAGGAGAACAGACGCGACTGCAGAACTGGATCAGCGGAAGGCTCCCAGCCGGGAACGATGTGGCCAGGCGAGAAAGCGGCCTGCTCGACTTCAGCAAAGTAGTTCTCAGGGTTCTTGTTGAGCGTCAACTTTCCAATGCGACGGAGAGGGAAGTCAGCCTTGGGCCAAACCTTGGTGAGATCGAAGATTGAAAACGGCAGTTTCTCAGCCTGCTCGGGAGTCATGGTCTGCACGTAGACGGTCCACGAAGGATACTCGCCCTTCTTGATGGCGTCAAAGAGATCCATAGTAGAGAAATCAGCCTGCTCGCCCGCCAGAGTCGCAGCGTCTTCGTTGGTCAAGTTCTTGATGCCCTGGTCAGAGTACATGTGCACCTGAGTGTACACAAAGGATCCATCCTCCTTGACAAGTTTGTAAGTATGACCGGACCAGCCGTGCATGAAGCGGTAGGAGTATGGGGTTCCGCGGTCGGAGAACAGAGTCATGACTTGGTGCAGAGACTCCTGGTTGGAAGACAAGTAGTCCCAGAACATAGTCGCATCCTTAAGGTTTGTCTGAGGGTCGCGCTTCTGAGTGTGAATGAAAGTGGGGAACTTTGTCGGGTCCCGGATGAAGAAAACGGGAGTGTTGTTGAAAACCCAGTCGACGACACCTTCGTCAGTGTAGAACTTGGTTGCAAATCCACGAGGATCACGAGCCGAGTCAGGGCTGCCCTTCTCGCCTCCGACAGTGGAGAAACGAGTGAATGTCTTTGTTTTTCTGCCGACTTCGGAAAGGAACTTTGCGCAGGTGAGATCAGAAATATCGTCGGTGACCTCGAACTCGCCGTAAGCGCCTGCACCCTTGGCGTGAACAACGCGCTCGGGAATGCGCTCGCGGTCAAAGTGCGCGAGAAGGTCGATAAGGTGGAAGTCCTGGAGGAGAAGCGGGCCGTTGTTACCGACGCGAGTAGACGCGCGAGGGTTGAAAACCGGGCAACCGTTGGAGGTGGTGTAGACCTCAGCGTTGGGGTCGTGGGTAGCGACCTGAGGCTGGGAGAGAACTGAAGGAGCCATTGTGAATGCTGATCGTGATGTGGTGAATGCTGTGAGAAGTGGTGATGATAGAGGTATGTGAAAGTAGGTAAAGGAGGAAGGACGGATTGCATAGTATTATATATATGTGCCAGACGGTATTGGGCGACGGTACAGATCGCCTCCGGGAGTTGCTTGATGGGGACGCGCTGGGGGAGGGTCGCGATCGGAGCGCGTGTATACGGTGGAAACGGGCAACCTCTCGCTCAAGTCTGCTGAGCCGCGCAACGCCGATCTGTATAGCTAGTTATAACGCGGATCGCATATCTAATATTTTTGGCGTGAACTACGTCATACGGCGCCCTCATTAAGAGAAAGCTTCAACCACATTATATACATACGACATCTCCTTGGATCGTCATACCCCGCGCCCCATTCTGGACTTACTCAGCTCATATCGCGCAATTACGCCAACGCTCATTGGCGCTCCAGCTTAACCACGTTTAGCCACGTTCCTGTGCCGGGGGAACAGCGCTCGCTTATGACTAAGACTGGGCGCGTCCAGGGCCCCGGCACGGGATCTTTCGCTCGGAACGGCGAGAGGCGTTTCTCTGTGTTGCTGGTCGATCTCTGAAAGGGTTTGATACCTAAAGGAGGTGAGAACCACGAACTTATTACGTATGCATGTAAACCCCACTGTATTATACAGCATGCACAGTTCGCGCCCACCTTCGTTTGATATACGCTTGACGTACCTAGACGAAGTGCCTATCCTTAAGGGTCCTCACCTGTGACGTCTTTCTATACGCCTGCTCCGCCAGCGGTTCCACCGGCGATGTACACTCTAGGGTTATACGCTGGGAATTATTTTTGTCAAGGCTTTTTTGCATTTTCAACTGGCCTTGGTAGGTCTCCATTATCCATTAAGCCCCTCTCGGTCATTTTACCCCATTGCTCATCCATAACGAGGCGTTTTCGCCTAAACCAATCTAAATCCTGCGATCGTGTCTCGCCGCAGGAAACCCCGTCTCGGCAAAAACCACGCAACCACGCTACGTCCATTCACGTCACTCTAAAGCTGCTCCTCCTTGATGACCTCGACCAGCCTGTTTCAACGCATTAGCAATCACTCTAACCAATATGGGAAACGCAAACTCACCAATCCAGTCCCTCTGTCAATCCCTCGCCTTTGATTGCACTGCATGCAACAATACTCCAACTCCGATCTTTCAGTTCCACCAGTCCAAGTGCTTCAGAGACTTCTGGCGCGGTCATCGCCTCCGGCTGTACTTCCATTTAGCTTCAACCACTCCGTCTCACCAGCAATACCAACGTACCTGATCCTGCTTATTCGCAAACACGAGCAGTGCAGAGTCCGCAAGCTCTTCCTCGTTCAACATCTCGCTCAATTCCTCTTTGCACGTGTTGATCCGCTCCCGGTCTGTTGCATCGACAACAAATATCACCTAGTTCATTTGTCAGCTATGTGATTTCAAATCACCCTGCATTCCACTTACCGCAGCTGTGTTGGCATAGTAGCACCGCCAATACGGTCTTATGCTGGTCTGGCCACCGAGATCCTACCTTGTTTAGCAACTCTTTCTCTCTCATTCATTATCCCGGTCCACATACCCAAACATTGAACTTCAAGTTCTTATATGTCAGAGTCTCGACGTTGAATCCAATTGCTATTATGTCAGCCTCAGGCCACGCGACAGTTTCGTTCACCACATACTTGGCACTGTTGTGATCACTTCTCCAATCTACCTTGTGTTAATACCAGCAGCATACGCGAACTTCTTCACACGCACCTGTAATCTGTAAAGAATTGTAGTCTTTCCAGCACCGTCAAGTCCGAGAATCAAAATCCGAATCTCTTTGTCGCCGCCCCACAGCCGCGACAGCACTCTACCAACCATTTGACCTGTTCGCCATGTTACTCAATGCGCTTTGTCATTTTTACCGTCATTTCACATACCCATTGTGATTAGTGTGGTAACTTGCTTGCCCTCTGCATCAAGTTAGCTTTGTAAAGTCCGGATCGTCGTTGCTATAATGACTAGTTGTCGCAACAGGTGAGCACTAACATTGCACGGCCTCTGTGGTAAACTTTTCGCTCGTCTCAATTGAGTATCTGTGCCGCAAGATGTAGATGCGTGATGACCCCAGCTCCACGCCTTGTGCCTGAATAAGCAACACATGTTAACCATACGTAGCACAACAAGTTAATCGCCATCCGAGCCATACCTTATAAAGCAGAGTCAACTATATCGTAGCACTCCGTCACGGCACGAATTGTTACAGCCGAGTGATTATGCTCTTGGTAACTTTTCAGCGTTATGTTTAGCCGCAAGTCGCCTGTCTCGTGCTGTGTATTTGTATCTAGGTGTGCTGCGCTATATATCGTATGTGTGTTTAGTGCATGTACTTGTACTGTATCAAACGTGGCCTCGAGATCTGCCTTTGCACTGCATGTGCGTACAGCATTAGTCAACCGCACAAGACCCTGTTGTTTACGACATTGGCGTTTCTCTCAAGGCAATTTACACAGAGCTTCATATTCGCTTCACTGTATTATACGCTTCTATTATGCACACTTTCTCACATTTTCAGATAACCCTTCCAGTGGCATCTCTTCTATACACAACCTGCAGGTTTCTGTAAAGAACACGTACTCGTTCATATATGCTTGCCAGCTCATGATTCTTCCGGATATGCTCGCCATCACAGCTGCCAGATACCGGACTGCTCTGTCGACCAAGATCTGTCTCCAACACAAGCTTATCCAGCTCATTGTACACGGTCAATAACTCAACATCTGCGCCGATGTCCGCCTTCACCTTATGCAAATCAATGTCATATGCAATTTTCACACCCTCTGATTTATCTTCATAGCTTCCGCGGTCCCACGCCTCTGAGCTTCGATCAGACTCGTTCCCGAACAAGTTACACGGCTTCATGATTGTGTGTAGTAGACTCGTCGCTTGACCGAGCTTCGACAATGCACACTCGGTGTCTCCTAATTGCAGATATGCAGCAGAACAAAGTAGCATGCATCGTGCGTGCCAAAAGTCTGTGATATTTTGCGCAGACAGAGAGGAATCAAACCGTGTTGCTATCGGGCAATTGGGGAACGTTGTGTCACCATCCGCTCCCTCATCGTGCAGGTTCTCTACATTAGAAAGAGATGTTGTCTGTTTTCCACTTGGGCCGCTTGTGACATCACTGAATCCACAATACTGTGCAGAGGTTGTCGCATCTGATACTACAACCTCACGAGGAAGAAGAATTTCCCAACCAAGGCTGCGCGTGAACACCGCACGCGTGAATAGCTCGAGAACTTCAGGTTTCAGAAAGATACTGGACCGAAGCTTACTCGCTTCTCTGTCGCTGATTTTCCTCTTGCCTTTTGCTCTCCGTGCGGCATCCCCATCTTCATCGTCAACCCGTGCGGGCCTCGAACAGCAAGAGTATAGTGCCCTGGCCGCCTCGTAAACATAATCCAAAGATACCGGTGAGTTATTTGCTGTTTGTGTTTCTGGTGTCGACTTTATCCATTTGGAGCACACGTTGGTCTGTGGAACATTAGCATCTGAGTTGAGTGGAACCACCGATATACCTTACCATGAGAAGAATTGATTTCTCCAGGCGTTGCTCGAGAGTTTTTATAAGGCTCTCCTGTCGATTACTATTGTGCATCATGATATACCCGGGATCCTCCATTGCGCGTATGAGCATTGACTGCAACAACGACATCAAGTGTGTACATTCACAAGCCGCCGCAAGATATTTTTGCAGTTCTGAATGGCATTGAACAAGATAAGTCAGATACCATGCTTTGAAATAGTCCGGCACGCGAATATTTCGAAGTGTCGGAGTCTGATCCTGCCGATATCTTAGGTACTCGGGAGTACGTAGTGGCGAATATAGCTGGGCAGGCGAGAAGCGGAGTCGTAGAAGACAGAGTGTCAGGCAACGACCATAATCACGTTTGCGAAAGAGATTGTCTGCGATCGCAAGCGATCGGCCGTGATAACGATAGCAATCATTTCGCCATAAAAACATGCCATCATCTAAATCTGTTTTCTAGTTAGTGCTGGGTACTTGTAATAGTCGGCAAGTGCAGAAATATACCGTCGACAATAAGCATAAGATTATTCTGGTCCATGTTTAGCTGTTTATCAATAATAGTATGACGAATTCTGAAGAAGCAGGAGTTTGAAATTCACGAAACTCGCATGTCATGTCCTCCAGGCATTGTTTACTTTCTACAAGCTCAGGACATTTCCATATGGCCCGAGTCAACAAATATCATACAAACAGAAATTACATCTATCACTAACAACTCCAGAACAAACCATTGCGCACACAAATGACCCAAGTATAATTTCACACAAACAAATGCAAAGCCGCGTCTTAGCCAAACGTGTCGTCCCATTCCTCCTCGTCGTCGTCGGGCGCTGATATGACGATCGGCTTCTTCTTCAACAAATCCTTGCGACACAGAGGACAAGTTGCGTGCTACACAGTCAGCTTATTAAAACTTAGATATACAGAGGCTATTGAAACATACCACTTTAAGCCACGGGGCTATACAATCCATATCGAAATGGTGAAGATCGCTGCATGGCAACCGCACAACAAGCGGGTACTTATCTAATTATCCAAGTTTTAGCTACACCCTTGTTTTCATCTCACAGTAACATACCTTCTAAGTAAGGCGTGCTGCAGATAGCACATGAATCCTCTGGCTTTAGTTTCTTCGTTGGTACGCGCTCTAGACCATCCAGAAACTCTTGTGACACTCCTTGCGACTCGTGTGGCGGATGCAAGGCGTCCTGGAAAAGTTGCTGCGCAATCTGTTCAATCACAACTGAGTTTCCCATATCCTGAAAAGCACTAGATAAATTAGTAAATGTACGCATATACGCGAATGTAATATCCGCACCTAGCTAACATGCGATATCCCTCCGCGGAGTCTGGCTCGTCTGTTCCAGTCGCCGGACCGCGGCCGGAGGACGCATGATCCGCATTTGCCGACGCGTTACTCACCGCGATATTTGTTGAAAAAAATGCAGCAAAGTCAGGGTTGATATGTGTCAGTGGACGCGTTGATCCATCGCGATCACCACCGGCTTCGCCTTGCGTAGCCCGCTGCTGCCGCAAGTTGTGGTCGTCTATAATCATGGAAAACACGTCAGTTCCACCCCGCTCTCTACAGCCGCTCGGCTGAAGCAAAATCAATGCTGTGTACCTTCGTAAGTCGCCATTCGGAGTCGATCAAATAGCCACGTTTACACCCCTCAGGTCGATGCTTTTAGGTGCTGCGTTACGCAGTCTCACGGCGTGGCGGCATGGGACGCGCGCATCATCACGACCGCGCGGCTGAGACGCTGACAAACGAGCCGCACTTACATGGGACTGGTATCCAAAATCGCGGAGACGCGTTCTATGTATGACGCGTGATTGCGCGTGTTGTGCTTTGCGCCAAATTAAATCTCGACTGTTTTTATAATGGCTTTGATATTCTGTTGGGCAAATAGCTAATTTTAAAAATTAACTTGTGTAAAAATCGTAAAACGTGCGGTGATGTCGCAAGTATCGGCAGAGAGTGTCACAGTGGACGCGACGATGTACCTTCGACTGAGACAGTCTTGCTTCGCACACCTGCACATCTCAATAAGCCAAATAAAACAAAAATTAGTTATGCAAAAGCTACAAGTCAGCTAGTATGAGTTATGTATACTGTAAAATTGCATGTGTAACGCTGAGAGATCCATATATGTATGAAGAAATGATGTCGCATCGATGTCGCGCGTGGGGGGGCGCCGGTAGTTGGGACTTCTCAATCGGGTATTTTGATTGTCGCCCAGTGAGTTTATGAAAACATCAGTAGTGTGACACGTCCTTGATAGCCCAGCCACGTCTCGTCTCGCTCTTGGACCGCCAACATTTACACTCCGATTTGTTTCCACAGCTCTTTTCAACTCTTGTGGTTATTTCTGCTACAGTACATGCAGACCTTCTGAACAGGGTACTGGTGTCTGACTTGCTTACGCTGCTACACACAACATGGAGTGGCAGCAGGGCGCAGAGCAGTCTGCGGGACCCGGAAACATTGCCCTGGACGATGCTGCCTTACCAGCAGCTGCCATAAATCACGGAGCCGGGCGACGCATTGTATCTTCACCTATAGGATCATCCGCAGCTGGCGCGACTTCCTCTGCTACAGGGTCTCCGACGAGATTAAGCGGTCAGCCATCCCTGGCTAGATTATTTCCGAGAAGGTCCCTCCGCAAGACTGAAGACGGCGCCACTTTTGGATCATCTTCATTCTCGTCCTCGGCGAGCACATCTGCTGCAAACTCGCTTCTTCCAGCTAATCTTGTTTCATCTGGGAGGTCTCAAGAGCTACTTGCTGAATTTCTGTACAACAAGGGATTTCTTGAAGGCGCATGCAGCGACATTACCATATGCGCGTTCGGCAAATCGTACGCCCTGCACCGCCTGATACTCTACCGCTCTCCATTTTTTTCTCAGCTGTTTTCTGGACCATGGAGCGATGCATCACACGATACAGTCCGGCTTTCGTTCGAAGACGATCCTAATATGACTGCAGATGCGTTCGAGCTTGCGATTGCTCGTCTTTACGGACACGCTGATGCGACCGCTGAAGCAAAGCACGCAATGTCACTTCTTGCTGTTGGAAGCTATCTTGATATGCAGGATTTGGTTACTTCTAGCGTGGAATTGATAATACACAGCTTGACTCCGCAGAACTTGTGCGATGTGCTGCACTTTGCATTGAATAGCGACTACGGCGGCGCGAGTAAAAAACTTATCAGCACATGCCGCAGTATTTTGTTTTGCGACGGATGGGAACTGGGCGTTCAGTTGTGGAATCGAGTACCGACAACAATAGCGGCAGAAATCTTGAGTAGTAATCCATTCTTTGTGCCAACGGAATGGGATCGGTGTATGTTCGTGATCGAACTCATCAACTGGCACATTGAGCACCACTCTCCATCGTCTCGGAAGCGCGAGACATCTGATGAAGCCTTAGCAACGGAGGTTGATGGAAGCGAGCAAAAGAGCACAAAGATCAAAGATATTCCTGAGCTGGATGTGAAGACTCCAGCCAGTGCTCCGCGCGAGGAAGAAGATGGCCAAGATGAAGAGGAAGAAGAATTTGAATGCTATAGTCTTGAACCACTACGAGAGGTTATGGAAAACGGAATCCACTACGTTCATTTCTCGTTTGACCAAATTTCGCAGCTAGACGACATGACTGATATTTCGGGCCATCGAGTTGTGAGCTCTGATACTTTGCGAGAAGCGGTATGGATGAGTTCAAAGCTTCGGCAAAAGATTCTTTCATGCCCCAAGGAAAAAGAGTATCTTGGTCTAATACGACAAGAGCCGCTGCCTAAGGTTGATAAAGAAACGGGCCGACCTCAGAGCAAATCATACGTGATTCCTATGAATGATGAGACTACAGTTGGTGTCGGCACCACAGCAATGGTATCTTCGCGTGTTGTGACAAGTAATAAGACAAGGTCCACGAGCGAGGACGACAGCGCTGCTGCTAGATTATCTGGATCACTGGGTGCTGACGAGGACTATCCCAACGGAGAAGAAGACGATGAGAAAGCTTCCACATCTTGGACTGAGTATCCGCCGTATCGGTTTTCTCTTGAATTTGGGCAGGTCGCACAGTTGCGAGAGGATAAGCGTGTATATAGTGGCACTATGTGGTACGCAGGATCGTATTGGAACGTTTATATCCAAAAAGTGAAGCAGCGAAAATCAGTGATGCAAATGGGTGTGTACTTGCATCGCGCTCGTTCTCCGACTACGCCGTCATCTGCGGGCTTGTTGTCCGGCTCCACCGGATCTCCAGGGGCGCCCACTTTTCTGGCTCAGCCATCGCAATCGCAATTTGTCGATGATGATACTGCTGACGTGGACGACTTGACGCGTCATGTTCGCGGACTCGACATTTCTTTTGATGACGAGCATGTGACTATTCCCTCGGTTCCTGGTGCCGACACTTCCACAGCTCCAAACACTGCGTGGTTAGAAAATGAACGCACATTAACAGGAGCACCAGCTTTTCGGCCAAGTCTGCGGGATGCTTTATCCTCGCGGATCACATCGGGGAGTAATACAGCGCGGCATTCCGCTCCGATTTTCAGCCCTAACACTAGCGTCTCTGCTTCAACACCTACAAAGTCACCGGCACCACGGATCTCGGTGACAGATGAGTACTTTGATACGCGGTCCAAAATTGCAACGTATTTTGAGATTTTCACACAGTCGCGAAAGGGAAAGCACTCGATCACTTGCTTTTCATCCAGTCCGGATATGTTTAGCTTTTCACAATCATGGGGCTGGAAAAGCTCAGCTTTGTGCTCTGCGATTGATGAACAGCGAAAGCAATCAGCTGATGGAAACGGCGATGATGTAGGCTTGAAGTTTATGATTGTTCTTGGTATGTTTCTTGCGACTTCTCACGTGTAACATTTACTTACTTCATCCTAGGAATTGTTTAGATCCAAGAAGTACATACTGTTGCGTTCATGGCGTTACGAGAGGTTGTTATTAAAAGGAGAAGACTGTTATACTTTTGTGCATATCCAAAAACGAAAACTCCAACTGACATATGTTACTGACCACAACAACTTGTCGACAACCACACTACGTAGTTCGTCCTCCTCGACCAATCGCTTCCTCCCACAATTTACTGCCCCACGTGTCAAGTCTGTCGTACACACTCTCAAAAGAATCCAACGCCGGCCGTACGTCGAGGAAAAACGTTGGGTAACCATTCTCAGGCGGACCAGTGTAGTAATCAATCACATAACGCACCTGCTTCTTCTCGTTGTTGGGTCCGTATCGCAGAACAGTCCAATCATGTCTATCAAATGGAGGCGTGCTGTCAAACTTCGATGGCATTATCATGCCCATGAGTCCCATCAGGCGTGCCCGAGGAGACAAATCATTTGGTCTACCGGTGAACTTGAGCAATCTGGGCGGCTTTGTGTCCGGAGCCTGATGCCGGGCTTCCCACTGCATAATCTCGCTCCACGCACCCTCATTCAAGAAGTTATGCACATCGACCATTGCGGGTACATCCTCCTCGGGTGTATCCTTGTGACCTTTGCGCACCATGGCGTTTAGCATCTGCTGTGGCGACGGATACTCCCAAAGACCTTGCGACTCATCTTCACCTCGTGGAATTGTTGAAATGGTACGTTCTGTTGGGAGGTAAATTTTCTGACCAGGAACGCGCTGTGTCGCCGAGAGATCTGCTGGCATGTTCGTCGTCGGGTCGAGCTCATCGCCACCCTTGGCAAACTTTGTGTGGTCGACGGGGCAGGCAGCAGCTTCGGACTGCTTCTTAGGTGGTGCAACTGCATTTGAGAACTTTGTATGATCAACAGGACATTTTGAGGCGTCGGCAGCAGTGCCCGAAGGCGACGAAGCACTAGAGTCTTCTTTCTTGGACCAGAATGGGATCCAAACCATGACTGTCACGCGAGAGAACTTGCGGTAATGATCCAAAAGAAATAGAAAGAAAATGTGCTATAACAATATAGTACTTAGAGTTACTAGTACTCAGCACCTCTTATAGCAAGATCAGTGAAAGAATAGGTCAGCTAAACTATTCGATCCACTGCAAGAAATTGTTTCGGAAAACGACGAATTTACGGCGGAAGCTGTCCATGATCGTTTTCCGCGATTGGGACATTCGAGCAGAATACTTTTTTTTGAGTACGTACGTAAGCAATGACTTTCTGTGCGGCTCAATTGTGTGAGACCAAAAGCTGTTGAGCCGGCCGCGGGTTCGCATGGTTAACAAAGGCGTTGGAGGGTGGAGAGTTATGCCAGGAAACATCGCAGACTTTCAAATACCCTCCGATCTCTTTTTTTTTGCTAGTGAATTGTTGGGCTTTTGATCTTGAGCGTAAAAGGCGTTTGCAGTCTGCTTCAAGAGCGGACGTTGAGATTTGACAGCTCAGGGCGCCGTGATCGCAAAATGGCGACTCCACATGCACGATCACATCAAGCGCACGCCAGTGCTGGTGGTTGGGTGCTGATACAGCCGCCCACAGGTGTTTTCCAGACACAGAACTCGGTCTCAAGTGTACTTGGTCATTCTACAGCACATTCACAGACACGGCCATACCAAGAGGGTTCGAACACTCAGTCTACTCTATCGCCAGTGTCGGCTAGCTTGGAAGAAAGTCGGAAACGAAGACATATCGATACATTTTTTGATCATGATGATCAAGACAGGGTACGACTGGTTTCATTCTAAGACATAAATGGCACACTACTGACAGTTTCTTACTCAGAACAAACGTCGTGGACACAGCTATTTTGGAGACGGCACTCCTTCTCCGAGCGACCCTCTTGAGCAGACCGATGCAAGATTCCATACTTTGACACTTGCAAACAGAGCCCGGCAGCAGGATTATTTGTGCAGTTCTCATCAGCACGTCCCGTCGTACCAGCAAAATGGCGACGATCGAATGCAAGTGTCTGACAAGGATGTCATGCTTGTGGACGGTCGTGATTATGATAATCAGCCTAGTTTCCATGATCGGGTACAAGACATAGCTTTAGGGTCAGCACCTAGTTTTTCTTCAAACGACAGCGAGCCTATGACCAGAATCAGCAGTTTTGCTTCATCTACCAGCGACGGTGGTAGCAGAACTGTGCAGAACCGACTTGGCAGGACAGCCAAATACAGTATGGGGTATCGCGCTGACTGCCAAAAATGTCGTGATCATGAACCAGGACATTTTTCGCATATCGACTTTGTGTAAATACTCGGCTTCCTCCGGAATCGCATTGCATAATTGTTCAGTTTTGTTTTTTCCATTGCATCTGAACAGGCGCGGCTGTACAGTTTGAACGGCGTTTATTGTTTTTTTTTTCTGTTTTCTTTTTTTGGTGTTTTTTGCACTTTGAATTGGATATTTCTGAAACGGAGCTCTCAATAATAGGGCTTTTCCGGCTGTTCTGGTACACGCAGTAGCTGCTGGTCAGCTTGCGGTTTCCCAAGGACAGTCAATACGTGGCCAGCGTGTTCAGATTCGATTACGAATCTCTTTTCCATCGAGTATGAGAGACCATAATTGGCCTGCTCGCATTTATACTTACAACACTACTCTTTGTTTACTGTACAAAGTACATAGTTACTCTAATTGAACTTGTATCGCACATACAGTATGTTGACTGTTCAGTGTTCGTTGCAGAAAACCACGCTTTCTATGTATAAAAGTACGACTTTACAAATTAAGTCCAGCAGTTGTATTTGATTAACGCCTGCGAGCAGGATATCAATCTCTGAACGCGCAGCAAAGTGTTTGTAAACAGTAGTTGACGCTCGATCATGGGGAAAGAGCTAGGAGCGTGCAGTGTGGACTTCGGCTTAGGGTTCTATAAAGAAAATGTGAGTAATCTGTAGCGCGAGAAGATGTAAAATCAAGAATTTTTTCTCGTCCAGATGAATCAGATATTTAAAAAGTAGTTCAACTGACTTGCTGTTCGTGCAAGGGTTCTACTACTGTTTTAACATTTTACAGCTTTGACTCATTTGTCAGTGTTTGTGCACTACAGATAATCATCATGTCGGACGCAACTGATGCAGCTGCCGCGGTCACGGAGCAGCTCCAGAAGACCTACCTTGATGAGGCCACTGGAGAACAGGTCTCCAAATCGGAGCTCAAGAGACGTGAGAAGCTGAGAGCTCTCGAGGCCAAGAAGGTATGAATTTTCTAAAATTTCAAGTTAGAAGATGTGGTGCTGATTGGATTGCTATTTAGAAGGAGAAGGCCGCCGCTGCTGCGGAAAAGAAGCCTGCTGGTTCCAAGAAGAACGACCAGGAGGAGCTTACTCCTAACGTACGTTCAAATCATTGGATCAAGCCGATTGTCACTAATATTGTTTGCAGCAATACTTCAAGATTCGCTCAAGAGAAATCGATGGACTCCGCCAATCCAAGACTCCCGATCCCTATCCTCATAAGTTCCATGTCACCATGAAGGTTCCTGAGTTCAATGCGAAGTACGTTGGTCTCACTCGTGGTGAAACTCACCCTGAGGTCTCTGTCTCCGTTGCCGGTCGTATCCACGTCAAGCGCGAGTCTGGATCTAAGCTCAAGTTTTACGAGATTCACGCTGAGAGCGAGACTCTCCAGATTGTCTGCCAGGCTCAAGATGCTACTGGCGACTTTGCTCTGATGCACGAGCATTTGGCTCGTGGTGATATTATTGGCGTTAAGGGCTATCCAGGCCGCACTCAGCCCCAGCGTGGTGGTGAAGGTACCGTCTCGCTTTTCGCTACTGAGGTCGTTCTTCTTTCGCCTTCGCTTCACATGCTTCCCACCGACCGTTATGGTTTCAAGGACACCGAAACTCGTTACCGCCAGCGCTATCTCGATCTTATTATGAACAACACTACTCGTGAGAAGTTCATCATCCGCTCTAAGATTGTTCAGTACATGCGCCGCTTCTTCGACAACCGTGGTTTCATTGAGGTTGAGACTCCCATGATGAACATGATTGCCGGTGGCGCGACCGCCAAGCCTTTCATCACTCACCACAACGATCTTGACATGGATCTTTACATGCGTGTTGCTCCTGAGCTTTATCTCAAGATGCTTGTCGTTGGTGGTCTGGAGAAGGTTTACGAGATCGGACGTCAGTTCCGTAACGAGGGTATCGATATGACCCACAACCCTGAGTTCACCACTTGCGAGTTTTACGAGGCCTATGCCGACTACAACGACCTTATGGAGACTACTGAGGTTCTTTTCTCTGAGATGGTCAAGGACATTCTTGGAGACTACAAGGTCAAGTACCAGCCCAACGGCCCTGGTGGCGAGGAGTACACTATTGACTTCTCTCGGCCATGGAAGCGTCTTGACATGATCGGCACCCTTGAGGAGCGACTTAACGTCAAGTTCCCCCCTGGTGACCAGCTCCACACCGAGGAAACCGGCGAGTTCCTCAAGGATCTCCTCAAGAAGAACAACATTCAGTGCGCGCCTCCTCTCACTAACGCCCGCATGCTTGACAAGCTTGTCGGTGACTACATTGAGGACACTTGCATCAACCCTACCTTCATCATGGGTCACCCCCAGATGATGTCGCCTCTTGCCAAGTACCACCGTTCCGTTCCCGGTATTTGCGAGCGCTTTGAGCTCTTCGTTGCTACCAAGGAGCTTGCCAACGCTTACACTGAGCTGAACGATCCATTTGACCAACGTCAGCGATTTGAGGAGCAGGCTAGACAGAAGGCCCAGGGTGATGATGAGGCTCAGCTTGTCGATGAGACTTTCTGCACGGCTCTCGAGTACGGTCTCCCTCCCACTGGTGGCTGGGGTGCCGGTATCGATCGTTTGGCTATGTTCTTGACTAACTCGCACACGATTAAGGAGGTCTTGCTGTTCCCCGCCATGAAGCCGGATCAAAACCCGGTGAAGGGTGAGGAGAAGCCTGCTGAGAGCGCTTAGATTTAGTGTCATAAAATGTAATTCTTTTGTTAACTAGTTACTGCTTGTGGGCCTGCTTCTGTATTAAAGTTGCTTTTATTACTTCAAGAGTGCAGTTTTGAAGATAAGAATCAAAGTCTGCTGTGTTGATTTGTAAAGTTCTGGTCTATGTTCGACGGAGTTTGAAGTCTTTGAGCTGCTTCATCACCCTCGTTTCCAGTTGTGCATCTTGAGCCCGCAGCTCGTGAAGTCCGCTTTGGCCGCACGTTGCAATTAAGGTTAGCATTGCTACAGTTATAGGAACGTTGTTTTGACGCGTGTGCGGCTGCGTCGTTTTTGTTTACTTTTTGCTCAAAAATAGTGACATTTCAAACTTTAATCAGCTGGTTCGGTGAGCACGGGAAACAAAAGGAGACTCTGAGCCATGGATTGTCGCGCATTGTACGTATATCTGTGTCTTCACCAGGAGTCAACAGGTTTGTTTCTAGCTTGAGGAATTTCTTACAGAGGGTCTTCAATTTATACATATATTCAGTGTTCAGAGAACTACGCGTGAGTTGTGTATTTGCTGAAGTTTGGTCGAATTGTTTTTCGCCTTTGATCCGAAGCTTGTGACTTCACCGCTTCGCCATGTTCTCACGAATACTGCTATTGTTGGCGGTTTTGGTGGGGTATATTGCTGCTACTGCCAGCGCTTTACCTGAGCCAGAGCCTGCTGCTGGTCTTATGGGTATGTTTTCTGAAATCTGTGGAATCTGGACTTGTCTAACTCGTGGTCTTTTTAGGGCTGTTCGGACGTGCCGATGAAACCACTTCGTCGTCGTCTGCACGCGCGACTTCAGCGTCGTCAAGAGCCTCATCGTCGAGTCGTGATGTCTTATCTAGCCGTACTAGTTCGCTGAGTCATACTAGTTCACGGTCAAGTGCTCATGCAAGCTCGCGTACCAGCTCTCATTCAAGCACGGAAGCGAGTAGCGCGACGAGGACATCAGAGTCAAGCTCCGAGTCCAGTGGGACTGTAACATCTATCGATCCTAGACTTCCAGCAGGAGGTGTTTCCATGATTACGCCCGGCATTACTGACTCAGAAACTTACATTAAGATTGGAGACTACGCGACATTTGAGTGGACATACACAAGTCTCTCAGTAACGCCATCAGCGATCAATGTTGAAGCTTACTGCAGCGTGAACGACTATTACTACCCGATTGCCATCAACCTCACTGCAACTCATACCGCTGCAACATGGGACACCAATGAGTACCAGTCGACTGCTTCAGTCCCGCTGGTGAAGTACGTATCTCACTTTGGCCAACATGTATCCTGGACTAACAGGCTGTAGTGCTGAGTACACATTGTACATCTATAATTCCAGTGGGAACCCAACAGACGTTGCGAGTGCTGGGTATCTTTCACCGTACAATAGTCTATTCTTTGGTGTGTACGAGCCTCAAGCATACACTCCGTTGGCAGGTACGAGGACCGTAAAGAAATTATCAAGAATGAAAAATTAACCCTTTTTTTAGACTACCAATGCGCGGTTTGCAGTGGAGCAATGACAATCATGGATCGGAGTGTACTCCGCAGCACAGTTGTTCTTGCTGTCGTGAGTTCGGCGTTTACAATCTTGTTTATGATGCGGTGATTTCCTCGAGAAGATATGTTGCGACAATGGACATGATGATTTTTTTTGCATTGGAGAATTACGGATCTTTTTTGTTTAATTAGTTTGTGCTTGGTTTGATTAGTTTATACGACATGCTTGAAAATACAACGACATTGAGTTTGGTTCAATATTTGCAAAAAGAAGCGTTTTTTGTATTTCAGTTGCGTTTTCGTTTTTGCTCTGAAAGGGGCTTTATCGATTTGTGTAGTATCTACGACTGACTGATAAATGCAATTATTGCTCGTATGAAGCTATAGTTCGTGTTTTTATTGCATTAAAGGCTCTCAAAAACTACCATCAGTGAAGGGCAAAGTATCCAAAGGCCCAATTCTTCGGAACAACTCTGTCTCTTCGAAAATTGTGAGATTCAGGGCTCAGTTCTACACCAGTTAGCTATTTATCATTAAACAGCTTTGCCATAATATACCGCTTCAGCCAGAGCATTGTATTCATCAATCAGCTTTTGAGACTTCTCTCGACTGCTGGAAAGTCTTTCACGAACACGTGCCGAGTTCCTTTCTCCAGTGAGAGTTTTTAGTTGTAGTCGAAGATATCTCCCAGTGCCGAGCTCAGCATCCAAGCTACGGTGGTACTCTATCACAGCACCCACCGTCGTGTAATGCAAAAAGGCTGTACCCGTCTGTTCAGGACATTTTGCAAATTCCGGCGCTTTCTCGTCAGTCTTTCTCAAGCGTTCCTACGGACTCTAGGGGTTGTTGATTCGTCAAATTCGGCCATTGCGTCCACTTCTGAGTGAACAGCCCTGGCTAGCTTGCACGCATTTGCAAACGTTCGCGAATTCTCGCTTTCGTAATGCACTCGACGATTGCGCACGGCATCCTCTATCTGACGTCTAGAAAATCCAGAGGCACTGATGATTCGGCTGCTTTCCATCATCTCCTGGTCTGAACGTTGAAATCGAGCTGCCAAAGTGCTTGCTAGAAGCTGATTCTTTTCAGCACACTCGTGTTGTAGGTGCCGTTCAGAAAGCTGGTGCCGTCGGTTTGTTCCGGAATTTCTGCCATCTTTCACAACGGAGCTCATTTTAGACCACGCGCACTCATTTGCCTCGCCGTCAGACCGTCCACAGTCATTCACCTTGGAGCTCATTGTATGGAGACATTTTACAATATGGCGTCCAATGTGAAAGTCCGGAACAGTGACGCTGATATTTATCTCACTGATGAGAAAATAAAAGACAGCAATCCGTGATTCGCTTGTCAACAACCGCGAACCAATCACGTGTCTCCCAAAACGTTCATCTGTGGTTCATCTTTTGATTTGAGCACTTCTATTTTTCAACAACCTCCGTCGACAATCCGGACAAATCAGTCGAGGCGAGACGAACAACAAGAGATGCCGCCAGCTGAAAAATCTGAGAAACCGACGAACGACGCGTCTAATGATAGTGCGGCTGCGGCGGCGGCGGCGGCGGACGATGAGGATGAGCCAGATGAATGGTAAGTCTTTGAGTACGGAAGTAGAACATGTAGCGCTAACGGTTATCAGGGACAAAAGAATTGAAAAGACAGGATGTTCAGGTAAGAGTTCCACAATTGCAGTAGCGGGGATTCTAATGGAATGGACTAGTGGAGAACATGCGATTAACAGATTGCTACGCTGACAATGGACGGGACTGGCGGAAGTGTTCGAAAGAGGTATGTGATCTAATTACACATTTTGTCCAGGAGACACATCGTTAACAACTATGAAATAGATGGAGGAACTCAGAAAGTGCTGGTCGAAGATGAAGAACGATGAGCGGACTCATATCCAGTGACAAATGTACGTGGGTGAGTGAGTATCCGACGCGCCAGATCCGAAGGTACGCTTTGCGCATATCATTAACAGTTTGTTTCTTTCCGCATATTATGTACATAGTTTATGCATTGTGAATTTGGTATTTGTCTGTACTTCGTACTACGGCATATTTCATGGTCCTAAGCAGATGGAGTAGAAGAGACCAAGTGCTGAGCCGGTGTGGTCCAAATCATAAGCAGAGACCTTCCACAGAGCCGTGTGCTCTTTATATTTCAGGCTTCTCCGTAGCTCGCTATCTCTGAACCTCACATCTACATTAACGTAGTTGTACATATATAACTTTTGATAACTTCTAAACTCTCGATCCGAAGACAGCGAAAGCGCGTGCTGTTCCGCGGAGTTTGAACGCGTCACGTGCGCGATGATTTACGTGTCGCGCGTCGCGTAAGAGCTCTTGTTATAATCCGCGTCTTCAGCCTGCTCTCCTACTTCAGCGTCGACACATCAGCAGTCGCCAACTTTGGAGTAGTTTCGAAGAGACGCGCTTTTGGCACGGGTAATTACTGTTATTTTGGTAGTTTTTAGGACTACGCTATTGCACCTCTAAAAGTATGGCAGCTTTGAGGATCTTTGCTCATCGAAGCGCGCCGCGAGCACTGGCTATCAGCAATCTGCTTGTGTTGACCGGTCCGGCGTCTCGAAGGCTTCTGAACTCAACCAGCCGTTCCAAAGCTGCAAACACAGCGAAATCTTCATACGATTTATCAGACATTGATTTTCCGGACTATGGCGCTCCATCTACGAAACAAACAGCGAGTGCTGCTACAAATTCAACTCCCTCGAGAACGGCTGCGTCGCCACCTCCTTCGACAGAGCCTGCGGCAACAGCGGTAGTCACCAACGGAAATTCAGGAGTCTCTGCGGCATCAGATACTCCTGAAAATGTGCTTGCGTTTAAAGATGGACCTCCGGTGTCCGGAACAGCGATTCTTGGAGAACCGCCTGTGGAGAAGATAGATTGGTCGCGGTCTTTCCATGGGTTGAGCTCCGAGCCCTTTGCGCCTGAGGTTGCGAAGGTGCTTATGGAGGAACTTCATCCTGACGAGATTGAGATAAAGCCTGGTATGAGGAGATTTCAATAATTTAAGAATGTGTGCTAACCGTTACCAGATGGGCTGCTGTACTTGCCAGAGATCAAGTATCGACGAATTTTGAACAAAGCATTCGGACCAGGAGGCTGGGGCCTTGTTCCACGAAGCGAAACAATGGTCACCAGCAAGTGTGTAACCCGTGAATATGCGCTTGTGTGTCACGGCCGGTATGTCGATTCTTTGAAGGAACAATTTTTACAGTTGCTGACTTTCATGTTAGGCTCGTCAGTATTGCGCGCGGTGAACAAGACTACTTTGATCCCAGTGGCATTCCTACAGCGTCCGAAGGATGCAAAAGTAACGCGCTTGTTCGTTGCTGCAAAGATCTGGGTATTGCATCAGAGTTGTGGGATCCCCGGTTTATCCGTCAATTCAAGAAAGAACACTGCATGGAGCAATTTGCTGAGCATGTGGTGACCAAGAAGAAGAGAAAGTTATGGAGACGCAAGGATATGCCTTTTGAGTATCCCTATAAAGTGTCTGCTTTCTAGACTGTGTCATATCAGACTGTGACTTGTATAATAGTAAATGAGCGAAATCTTGACATCCTGTATATTATTCGTCTTCACATTCGAAAACACCGGGAGTGGCTCAAACACCGGGAGTGGCTCAGAAAGGTATTGATCAGGTCATAAACTTCAGCCATATAAGCACTTTATTTTCAGGAAGCAGATTGCTACCCTAACCCCATACAAAGACGAATGAAACAAAAAAATGGTCTTACGCGGGATCGAACCGCGGATCCTCGCGTTATTAGCACGATGCCTTAACCAACTGGGCCATAAGACCGTGTATCCACGATCAGTTGGATACCACTCCAAAATTGTTTGCCTATATAAATTAAAAAAATGGACTGCTGCCCGGCCCTTTACGAGATTGAGGTCGCGGCCGTTGAAAAGATCTGGGGCGAGAATCATAAGCACATAGTATCTAAGGCTCAACTCACGCAACCGGTGTCCGAGGGCGGTTTTGGCCTGATACGACTCCCAGGTCAGCTCCTGGGCGGACGGGCCAAATGGCTTCTCCCCTTGTCCCGTCCTCTCACCATGTGGGCTCTCCGGAGCTACTTCCTGAAGGAGGCGGAACTGGACCATGACAGGCCGGCGCACCAGCGATGGCCACACCGACAGCGGATGGCACCATTATCTACACGCGCCAACTCAACTTCCACACCCTCCCGGTGTGCATCACGTGGCCGTGGCAGCTCCGCGCTAGTGTGTACGAGGTCACCCACTGGGGCCCACCGATAAGTGGCGAGCGGCCGCCCAGGCCATCCAACTGCTCCGCCGTCACGACTTTCCCCTGATCCCCCGCTTACTCGCTTCTCGGCAAGTCCGGTTACAGATGCCGCGTTGGAGCACGTTCCGTCCCCGCCCGTCCATCGCATGGAGAACGGTTCTCCCGTGTTCCTTACCGCCCAAGATTGCCGGCGAACGCACCGCCACCTCTCTGCCCGCGCGGGCCTCCACAGACCATCAGGTTGGCCGAATATCCCGGCGGACGCCTGGCGCGCCCGGTACCGCACTTTGCGTTTCTCCGTGTAACAGTTTTCGCTTTAATAGTAATCCCCCGCTTTCTCTCCTCCGGCTGCACAGGCCCACTTCCAACGCCTCTTCCTCCGCGTTCTGGGACCTCCTATGTGAAGTTCTATCGCTCTATATCTGCTGTTATTTTGTTTGTTCCTCTTGATGACTCCGGTTCGGGCGGCAATACGCCTGCCTTCCTTCTCAGCCCGCTCAAGCTCCGTTGCCATGTAATCGGCCTAGCCGTGCATCTTTGTCAGCCTCGCAGTCTCAGCCTGCTGAAAGTCCCTCTGAGGAAGTACCGAGACATCACCAGAAGCGACAGTGTCGTGAGCCGGAGAGAATCTCTGACTTGCTCCAGGTGATCCAGGAGATGTGCGTCGAAAACTACCGGAAGCTACTCAGAAGGCTTAAGTCCTTCGAGGGTTTTAAAGGAATTCCTGTGGCATACTTCTGTGACTTGTTGGATGCTGCGGCGTCACGTCCAGTAATGTTGCAGTGCCTGGACGATCGTGAGCTGTATGACTATGCCATAGTCAAGTCTCAGTACATCAGGGACCATGCGGTACGGCCTGAGCGGGAGCAGGAGTCTCGGCCTGAACGCGAGACCTCGGAAGTACACTCTGAGTCCGAGGACCATTCTGAGCACGAGGTCTCAGGAGCACCTTCTGAATCGAGTTGAACGACTTAGACCGGCATCCTGAAGGCTTAGTCCTGTTTTATGTCCTGTGAAGTATTTGTGAACGCCCAAAAAAAATTTCATTTCTTGTATCTAACTCTGCAAAATTTCCTTCTATTTCTCAATGATCCGTTTTAATATACTTCAGTTTTTGTACGTGTTATAAAGATAGTCTGCAACCAAAAGTTGAAATTCCTCCCGGGCTCCGTTTCCTGTTCGGCCACGGGCCCGTTGTCTACCATCATCAACATCGTCATCAACGTCGTCTGCCTCCCCTTATATGCCATGCCCGCGTTCTCTTCATCTGATATTGATTCATCAGTTTCTACGCGGATTTCATCTTTAATTTTCGATATCAGAAAAGCAGTAGATTAACAACAAAACACCTCATCCTATAGGCCAGATCAACAGAGGACAAGGTGCAGGGCACGGCACCAATTACAATTGAGTGCACCGCGCGAGTTTTTGTTCACCGGCGTGCCTTGATCCAAAAACTTCAAACAACCTGAGTTTTGTTTCTTCACCAATTTCTTCTTAGTATGCTCAAAGTGACGCGCTTCTCAAATATTGTAGACTCAATTATCATATTAATGTCGATTGTCGATTATTGGATCAGGATCAAGCCGAGTGTTCCGCGTATAATGTACAATGTACGTATTATTGACCACCTATGTACATACAACCATGAGAATAAATTTTCAGTCGTTGCAGATAAAAACAACTTAACATAAACATATTGTACAACTCATATAGGTTTCCGAAGGGCATTTGTGTTTTCAAGGTTAAACAGAACATTTCGCTGATAGTTCTCCCACATTTGAGACAAAAGTTCGACGTTCATGTTTTCACGATTGACATCCTAAAAATTAGTGAGCTTTATTATTGCAGCTAACAATGAGGAGCTCACCTGTAGCTCACGATTCAGACCTATGACGGCTTCGTTGAGCTTCTCCTGCAGAGTGCGTCAGCTTGTGTCCTGAGACGGTAATCAAACATATCTGACGTACGACATTTGTGATAATGCGAGCAAGCAGTGCATTTTGCACCTGCTCATGTGGATTCTCCATGTTCAGATGTAGTGAAATGTGATGTGTAGCGTAATTTGGACGCAGCTGTATCAACCGTCGAGTCTCAACGTGTAACACGAGTTCAGACGCGACGATGAAAACAAACAAAGTTGACGCGTCGCGTGCAAGCATATGTGTGCAAGCGCTGGTACAGAATTGCTTTAAAAGTGGGTACAGAAGTACGTCACATTGGTGGGCCGCATTTGATTCGGCAATGCCTTATCAGACCCGAGGTCAAAATCTCGTGTTCGGATTTTGATCTGATCCGACCGCAAACAAGTCTTAAGTCGGTGCCGATTGCCCGTTTTCTAAAGTTTACCATAGACTATAGAATATGCGTATTTTAATACTCAAGGAGCGACTGGAAAAGAAATTACTCATTGCTAAATTGCCTCAGCTGAATTGTCTCGACGATCGATCGATCTCTGGAGAAAACGGCAAATAAATGTAGCTTGGATCCCAAGGGCCCTCGACTGCAGCTCTCGCACCGAGCCGCGGGCGTTTTATTTCCTTGTGCGGCAGAGTCGTGATCGCTGCGCGCCGCCGCGCGTGCGGAACCCGAGGTTTCACAGTGCGATTGCAGGCGACTGGTGCGGCGCACGGTTCTCGGCCGTGGCGGAGCACAAGTGTAAAGTTGTAGCAAATTGCGAAGCCGACACCGAAGCCGAAGACGAGGAGTAACGCCACTCACTCAAGTCCTCATCATACGAGACGCGTTTCTCGCGCGCCGCGCGCAAATCCACAATCTTAAACTTATCCATCGCCACTCCCGCTCCATATAACATCTTGTCGCGTCCCGCTCCCGTGTCTCTTCCTGGTCTGCGTCTCCCCGTCCTCCTCCGGTTTTTCCTCAGCAGCGCACATTATCAAGCCAGTCTGAGCATCTCGAGCAGGCGCTTTTTTATTTTTTCTGTTCTCGGCGCTTTTTGCTCACCTGCAAAATGACTTCCACCTACTCCGCGGCCTACCAGGGCAAGACCTACTTGGAGACCTACTCCAAGCTCTCTGCCGCTCAGCCGGAGCTCAATCTGATTGAGACTGCTTGGGCTTCGCTTTACACTTGGATGCAAAATGATGTGCTTACCACTGGTATGTTGTTTAAGCATCTGCTGCTGGCCTTTGGCCACGACAAATTTCTTTCATGTAAAAAATACTGACACTTGGTCTCTAGGTTTGCTCATTTTTGGTATTCACGAGTTCTTTTACTTTGGTCGCTGTGTTCCATGGATGATCATTGATAACATTCCCTACTTCCACAAGTACAAGATTCAGAAGGGCAAGGTCAACACTTTCAAGGAGCAGTGGCAGTGCACCAGTGCTGTTCTCCTCTCTCACTTCACTGTCGAGCTTCCTCAGATTTGGGTGTTCCATCCCATCTGCACGTACTTCGGCATGTCGTATGATGTTCCTTTCCCTTCGGCCCTTACCATGTTCTACCAGATTGCTATTTTCTTCTGCTTTGAGGACACATGGCACTACTGGAACCACCGCCTCATGCACTACGGTCCTTTTTACAAGTACATTCACAAGCAGCACCATCTTTACTCTGCTCCTTTCGGTCTTGCTGCTGAGTACGCTTCGCCTATTGAAGTCATGGTCCTTGGCTTTGGTACCATTGGTGCTCCTATTCTGTGGTGTGCCTTCACTAAGAACCTCCACATGTTCACTGTCTACCTGTGGATTATTCTTCGTCTTTTCCAGGCTGTTGATGCCCACTCTGGCTACGAATTCCCCTGGTCATTGCACCACTTCCTTCCCTTCTGGGCTGGTGCCGACCATCACGACGACCACCACAAGTACTTCATTGGCAACTACGCTTCGTCCTTCCGCTGGTGGGATTTCGTTCTCGACACGGAGGCTGGACCTCGCGCCAAGGATCAGCGCCTTGCTCGTGAGAAGGCCAAGAAGGCTGCCACCGTTGAGGCTGGCTCGTCGAAGAAGGTCGAGTAAGGAACAGACAGACATTGAATTTAGAAGCATTTTCATGCTACTGCAAAATACTTTTACATGAGTGCTAGCTCAAATTAACTATTAGGGTGTGTTACTAGGTGTGCAGATTGTTTCATTTATTTGTTTTTCAACCAAGTGCACTTACTGCAAATGATTTTACAACGTCAAGTGGTTGACCGGTTCTTTGGACTTTGTGTTTTTTGCATTTTAAACAGTTACTCTATTACATTTTAGTTATTGAAGTAAATCACTACTTACATACACTATATACACTATAATGCATTTGTACAAAATAATCTATGACTGCTGAAGTTTGATAAGCTCATCAAATTTCTGTGACACTTTTGGACCAGCAAAGTTCCACATGAACCATGTATATATCGATCTATAAGGTCTGAATGGCTCTGCTAACTCAAGCATTTCTTCTTTGCTCATGTATTTATACATGTCTCTTGCTTCTATGTGCTCTCTAGTGTCGCGTCCGCAGAATTTCGCCATACCAACCTGGAGATCAAAGTCATCGACAGGAAAAACATCAAAGCGTTTGAGCCCAAACATCATAAGCATTTCCGCGTCCCTATAACTGAAGCCTTTGACTTGAGCTAGTTTCGTTATTGCTATTTCCTCAGCTTCCTCTGCAATAGCTTCTGGCCGAATAACTCCAGCGTCAAACAACTTCGCCATTTCTATCACGAATCTTTGTGGGATTATGTTAGTTCAAGAAGTCTTCAAAGGGCAAAAAACGAGACAGAACTTACTTCTTATTACCATTAGGAACTTTCAGTGTGTGCATTGTGGAAGTCTCCAGCCTGGCAATCTCAGCGGGATATGGAAATTCTGTCTCAATTGGAGGAATATTCTTCTGCCTTTGAACAAGCTGGTTTGCTTTTTTGTTGTTCACAAAGAATGCAGAAAATTTTGCCCGAATTTTCAAAGCTTCTTGCGTAGGCAGCTGCAATGTTATTAATCTTATACACATCCATCGAAACATATCAAACGGTTTTTCCCGGCTCTCGTCCGACAAGAATTTGCATTGAAACCGCTTTCTAAGACTCTCCATTTTTAAATCCACCGATACTAGATGTCTGAGTCCTTTCTCAAGCGACTTTTCGGCTTCGTAATGATTTGGTATAAGCATAGATCTAATCATGCCAAATTTTCCTGGCTCTCCTTCTTCGTCTAGTTTTGCAACAGCTTCCCATTCCATCCTCTTCTCTGCTTTCCGAGCTTTCCTTTTCATCTTGTATTCTTCTTTCTTCTTTTTCCTTTCAGCTGCTAAAAGAGCTTTTCGTTCAAGTTCCGCCTTTTTACGTTCCTGTAATTCCTTCTGCTTCCGTTCATTCATCTCTTTTCTGATCTTGTTTTGATCATTTTTTTGATTCCTCTCCCTCGTTGCTTTAGCTTTCCTCGCTCTTGACTCCTTATCCATCGCCTTGGATAGGCTATTAACGCTAAATATTTTTACATTATCTTTTTGCTCTGAACCCAGTCTTCCAGTCGTCATTCGAGCATCATTTGGACTCTTTCCAGCTTGTCCGGCGGACATATATCGGACTTTGTCGATGCCGCTGTACAGTGCTGCCGACTCAAGTCTTAACCCCCATAGCAGATCGATGTTCCGAATCGGTATTTGACAAACTTTATAAGATGAAAAAATGCGTGAAACATGCATATTTCCACGTCGCATCAGGAATCGTAGCTGTTCAAGTCGAGACTTTTAAAATTGTACTCGTACTAGAAAAGTGAAAGCACCTTCGGTGCTTGGGGCTGCAGCCTTCCGGCTCCATCTACAGTAGTTTTATTCGCTTATGCCTCTTGGACCGGTGTAAATTTATTTTATGTACTACGTACAAACTTCACAGCATCAAACAACTGGCATTCGGCACATTTAAGAACCTCAAAATACACAATATTTTGTGTCTTCATCATACCAGCGCCCAGATACACGGATAGATTCTCAATTTTTGTGGACATAAAGCTGTCTATGAGAGATGGCCAGATTTGCCAAAT
>JANIWG010000036.1:0-102940 GCA_030705025.1 Myxozyma udenii
TCGAGTCCAAGCTTATGATATTTTCTGTTACAGTGATTAAAATGTAGTTAAGTGAAAAAGCAGCTTACAGCAAGCTTCTCGACAAGATACATGAATCGAGCTTCCATGGCGTGCTCAATTTCGTTGATGTCGAAGGAGTTGATCCACGCATCGCAAAGGTCTTGGTTATGAACGAGCTCGTCATACGCGTCACTAAGCTTCTTGCTTCGTTCTCCACTATCAAGCGAGTTCCATCCCTCCTTTTCAGCCAGTTCTGCGCCCAAAGTTTGCTGATATCTGTTCCATAAGTTAAAGCGCGCCTCTGTGCGAAATTGAGAGAGCTGGACGCGACTCGATCCTGAAAGAAGCCCAAGCGCTTTCCCATTTTCGCTGTCTAGATTTTAACTTCATGACGACGTGCAGTTGTGCGTGTGTTTCTGGCGACTGAGAGTTGTTTTTCCGATGAGGAGCTGGACGCAACTCCTTGCTCGGATGGTTGAGCGCTGGAAGAGCCAGAAGCTTGTTCTGGCGGAGTCTGCGCCGGCAATGCGTTCTCTGAAACTGTGGAGTTGGTCGTCATTGTAAATATGCTGAGAAAGTAACTTGTTGACTAATGGCTGCGCTAGAGTGTGTCTGTATTGGATTTGTCAAGTGTGATTCTTTCCGGCAGATGACGACGCGTCTCTATTATTTACAGTTGGACGTTTAAAGCGGACACTCGCGTCTTCGCGCGCGCACGTGTGCACGTGAGCCGACCCCCTCACCACTGCGAGCGCGGTCAGCGCGGTGGACTGACGGTTTTTCACCCTCACTTATTGTCAGCAAAAACTCCCGCCGCAAGTTCAGTCAAAACGACACGCAAGCTGGGACGTACGTGGGACCTAACGGAGCGTACAAGGTGCTTGTAATTTACATGGGGTCACTGCAAGCTGTACATCATCAATGACGACTTGCTCGCCGCATTGATGTTATAATAACTCAACTCGATTATCGAAATGTAGTTAGCAGTTTTTCATAACTTAAAAGTGTTTGAACGGCAATTGACGAACTGTATGAGTTTTTCATTATCATGGCGAGTGACTTGTGTTTCATCAATTTTATTAGAAATGCAGTATTCTAATAAAATATCTGCAGCTATGGGCCGGTGTAGTTATCATTGTCTCCATTTTGTCATGTGCTTTGTGGACAGTAAACTACTTTGTGAACTTGCGCCGTACTCCCATTTACGTCTGGAGTGTTTTGGTTGTCACATTGATTGATACACTGTCTATAGATAGTCTCTCGCCTATTGACCTTTTGTCGACTTTTGCAAATAACGAAGATTTGTTTTACGTCTCTCGGCGAACGAGGTCCTTGATATGGAAGGCGCTATACTGGTTTTCCTTTTGTCTTACATGGTGACACACCTCTTTCAAGATAATCAGTAACTCGTCATGCTAATGTCTCATTCTTCAGGATTGCTCTTCCTCTGCTACAGTCATTTCTTGAGTCTGGTCACTTCGAAACTAAGCAGCGATTCAAGTATGCTTTACGTGTCAACTTGCGGTACCATTTTGCACAGGTACTTATTGCCTCCGTTTGTATTGTGTACTTCATAGTTACGGCTGGCTTTACATTTTCTGCTATTAAAATGATGGCTATCGCTTTCGCACACTGCTATTCGCTCATTTTCGCATTCGTCGCTCTCGGAATTGGACTTGTTGAAGTTAGTTTCTGTATTCCCTGTCTAGTGCTTATGTAAACATTTTCTAACTTTCAAAATGCCAGGTTCCACGGTCGATTCTTCTCAGAAGCTCTCCAAGTGTAAGGCTCAGGCTTCTTCAAGCTCGAGCTCCGTCGGTCTATGATCGCATGCAGGATACCCGGTCTTCCTATGAAGAAGTCTCCGCAGAGGTCTGGGCATTGCAGCCTGTCAAAAATGGTCCATTTCTGTCCTGGATAGATCAGCTTCTAAACGAAGCCATAGAGATTCAGCCATCAGGTTCATCTAACAGGATGCAAATCACCGAAGAGTATTTATCAGCCTTAAGTTTTCGTCTACATCGCTGTAAGTACGAATATGAGAAATACGATGATGAGTGGATATGTCTGTGCGCCACTGCAAAAAAGCTCATGCAAGTCACCACAACGAACAGTGTTTCAAGTCTGGAGACTGTCAGGACTCGCTCTTCAAGTATCCGATTGTTTTACACTCTTTCTAATATGGCTCTTAAGCTTTCTGGCTGTCTCCTTATTGTATTCTCTTTCATGATCGTCGCGTCAGAAAGTCTACACGGGACGCAGCTCTCAGTCATAGGCATCGCATTTATTCATGCATCTGATTTTGGCAAACAGTGTTTAGCTTTCGCTGTTCTAGCATACCTAATAATGTGCTCTTATTCCAGTTTCATGGATCTTCACATTTTAAATGCATATCATTTGGTACCTGGCCGGACAGATGGACAGTCCGCGATTTTCTTCACCATTCAAGGTAGTCGAATCGCCATTCCTCTAATTTACATTTATGTGAGACTCTTCCCAGCCAACGGTATGAAATTAGTGCTGGACGATTTCCTTCAAACTTCTATCGATATCACGCCTCTCGGAAAATACTTTGTCGATTTTCTTCCCCGCTTCATTCTAGTTCCGGTGGGTTTTCAGTATTTTCGGATATGGAATAAGTTTTTGATTGCGGTTGGTTGGAGAGAGCCTGAAAATATAGAGGGTCTTGACAATACCGCTGAAGGAAGAGATCTTATAGAGCAACAGCTGGCTAGAACTTCCTGAATAAAATTAGGGGTTTTTCGTTGTCAAATTCTGTTCCAAAATTCACAATTTTTGCGTCATTCTTGTCACCTACGGTACATTCGGTAGTCTGTAAAGTCTGTAAACTGTACTACAGGGCTTTTGCGTCTGTCCCCAGCTTGAAAATATAGTGTAAAATTTAAGTTAAGTCCTTACACAATTGAGTCCCGCCCCCATGAAAACATTACTAGCCACAGTTAGATTCTCTCTCTATATGACTCTGTAGTTGCCCATTGACCAAATGAAAAGTTGGCTTCAAGACTTCATTGTGCATGTCTAGCATGTAACGTTACTAAAAATGTCTTACATTTCCCACATGTCAAGCATAGATTTAGGGGCTGCAATCTTCGAAACCACCTCGCGGTCAGTGAATTTCCAGTTTTTCACAAGATCCAAAGCTAAAACATCACACCCCATTCTATCATACAACTTTGCAGTACGAAGCACGAACAACGCTTCTGTTTGAACGCTTATATCAAAACTCTTCTTCCCATTTGGTGTCTTCTTCAGCTCATCGCGTAGCTGACGGTATAGGACAACCAGAACTGGATCTTGCACAAAAAACATTCGTCGTTCTAGAGTTGTCTCCATATCCATAGAAGTTAAAGAGAAATCAAATATGCCGGATTCATCCAAAGTCGTTGCAATGATACATTTAAGCGCTAAATCTTTGCGCTTTAACTTCCAAAATGTCCAGCTTGCAAGCCATCGGTCAGCAGTTTTGTAAGCCAATGGAAGCAATTCTCTCTTCAATAGCTCCGTAAAAACAGGTCCGTCATCATTACCACCTTCGTACACGCGGGCTACTGCAACTGCAAGCTGGATATCGTTGAGGTTGCGCACGCAAACGTTGACTGCATCTCGAAGACTTCCTCCTAGAAGAAAAAAGGCAGCAGCATATTCATAACGTTGCTTGCCGAGTAGCACAAATGCGTTTTTTAAAGCTGCGGTTTTCCAACGAGGCTCAGAAAAATCATTCGCCAGGAATCGCATCATGGTCTGATGCTCTTTGTGATAAGACGCCATTCTCCAGAGACCGAGCAAGACTTGTTTTTTCTTCAGAGCCAGATAAAAAAGAGTGCAGTCGACTGGATTTCTTGGTTCTGATGTTGTATACAAGATCCTAGCAACTGATTCAAATTGTAACTTCAATGCATCCGGATTGTTTAGCCACATAAATATCCCAGATTCACGAGCCTGCTGCCAGTTCATTCGTCCATTATACCCTCTTGACACTAAATCCACCAAAATCTCTTGCGAATTCGAATGAAACGCCCAATTGTGGTCCCTGTACGGCATTTGAACCATTGAATCTCTATGTAGAATAAATAAGCGAAACGCAAGTAAATACCGAATTCCATTCTCGTCTAACGATCTGCGATGCTCTTCTACTTGACCCATACTCTCTATCATAGCAGCCAAACTAATTTGCTGATGGCTAGTGAGATACGGCAGGGATACGCGAGTCAGATAGTCATTCAGAGAAAGAGCCACTTTTTCATTAAACGTGCTATAGTCGGCCTCGTCATCAAACGAATCATTAGAAAATAGTTGCGAGTATTTAGCCGAACGAGATATCGCAGAATTCTGCACAGCAGGCTGAATTTCATCTGTAGATGTCAGTTCTTCAATTGATATTCCCAGATTGCTCTTAATGTCCACGACGTTGTCTTCTGACGGCGCACAGAACTTCAGCTCTTTCAAAAGCGTAACAAAAATCTTTCTGACAGGATCTGTTTTTCCTGTAAATATAGATTGAGCAATGAACTGAGGGTGATACAGTGGTAATGGCCCATTGAGCACAGACACCACGTCAAAAATACTGTCAAATTTCAGTTTAGAGGAAGAGAGGTGCAGAGCACGAAGCGCGCCCTTTGTGTTAACCTTCTTGTCGTGCGTGAAAAGCTGATTACCGGAGCCAATCACCAAAGTGCCATCTTGAAGCCACAGCGAATCGCCAATATTTCGCGGGGAAAATGCGCGTATACTGATTTCTCGAAAAGATGCCCACGCAGGCAGTTCTTTGGTATAATCGAAACGTAACTGACAATACAGCAGTACTTTGCTTGTGAAGCCGACAGCCAAAATGCTTTGAGAGTCTGGAGTACAAGTCCAATCCAGATCCGTGATAGGTTCATGTGCCTCAAAGACTTCTTCGTATTCTAGGTGCTCTTCCCCAATATCCCACACCGTCAGTCTCGTCGACAGCTTATCGGCAATCGCAATTTTCTTCATTGTACTGGCTTTTGCCAAATCACAAACTTTGATCCCAGTATCGACATGAGCCGTTTCCAGCCACTCCACTGATTTGTTTTCAGCAAAAAACTTTGCTGTCCATGAACGAACCATGCCATTTTTGGCGACGCTAGTAACGACATCCCTTGCGTAAAGATCCATCGAATGGGGCATAGTAGCGTTCCAGCCAACAGGATCCACTGTTAATACCGCAGACAAGCTGTCTCCTTCCGGAGCAGGGAACTTAAAAGACTGCAATTTAGTTATGGAAAATTGATAAGCGGAAATTGCACCTGCGTGGCTGTAGGTGTTCTCTGCACTATTCACTGAAATTCGCGTGTTGACCGAAGCTCGCGTAATTGACGGATATAAACCTTCCAGCTCCATCATGTCTTGCAGAGCTTGTTGTTTTTCTTCGTCGAAAGATTTTGCGTTATCTTCGTGGTTATTGCTTATTCCATTAGACGCCGACTTTCGCGGTATCTTAATTTCCCAAACAACACCGGTCTGATCACTGAATATCGCAACGACGCGAAAAGCATCCGAGATTTTCTCACTTTCCGAAAGCAGCAGTAAATTTAGTACCGTTTTCTTCATTACAGCAGCTCCCAAAGAGCAACTTGCAACTCGTTTAGCTTTAGTGCTTCTGCAGTCCCACAGAACTATATCAAGACTTTGCAATGATACAACAAATTTGCCTCGCAATAAAATGACTGCTTTTTGAACTCTGTCGGGTGCCATTATGATACTGACAGGATCCAACATGACTGCCCCAAACCGTTTTCGTGGAATCCAAATTATGTTTTCGGCGTGGTTGCTTGACGATAGCATTGCCCTACCGTCCAATGTACGACTCAAACTTTGAACTGACTTATAATGGCCAGTCCAGTAGTGTTTGAGAGAAAGTCGGTTCGATAAAGAATCTGGATAAAGCAAATCACTAAAGCGAGACTCGAAATGACGGATTCCACCATTGTAGTCGTGCACAAGTAGCACAAAATCTAAAACAGTTAGTGGCGTATCGATGAGTGAACATACTACACACCTGCTTCATCTGGAGTTTCACCTCCATATCCTGCAAAAGCAAGATGCTCACAGCGACGTGGAAAATCCTTAAGAGGGTTGGATTCGTAGGCGATATCAAAAATACTCAAAGCTTTCTTGACCCGAACGCCGATATTCTCAATTCCAAGAATTGCCATCCGACCTTGCTGGTCAAAGACAACACATACATCTGGATTCTTGGCTGCAACATCGGTAAGATGTTTCATTTTCGTCTCCGTAACTTTGTCCATAGTTCCGTTTGGTGAATTGCGAACCGCCGATTCTGAAGCACGAGTGAAATCTTTGTTATCGATAATAAAGGCAAATCTGATGTCGGAAATCCCAGAAGAAGGTAATACGTCGTACAAATCTATTGATGCCCATATTTGCATATACGACGATTCAATGCTATTAGTCGGTGCCCATATTCGCAGTACACCATCAGCACAAATTGTATACAAAATGTTTTCTACCGACTGGGCTCTGCTGAAAGGACGACGCCATCGAATTCCAGTGACTGCGCGGGGATGTGCAAGATATGAAAAGTCAAAGTCAGCATTGGTTGGATCGTAGGAAAACCGACGCCAAACTTTCACCAGTTTATCGTTCTTTCCAACCGTTGCCGCAAGAAATGCGTCGTATGAAAAGGCCGATAGCATAGCGGGTACAGCCAATCTATGAAAATGTCAGATACAAACTCTTGGAGTTGAGAAGCAGAAATTTACACTTTATGCCAAAGCCTGGTACAGTTGTCCTGTGACACTCGCCAAAGCGATATTGATTTGCCTGCCACAAGAATCTCGTCTTCTCCGCCCCAGTTCAGACCGAATGGAGTTCCGTCATCGTCGCTTAGCCGAATTGTGCTCCGAAGGGTCCACTGCAAAAATCGTTAGCGGTAGTAATTCGAGAGAACATATGTACATACCTGGAGCTTAGACGGAGGAGCGGAGTCCGGAAAAAAAATAAGCACTTTGGTACCGGAAACGACTGCAATCTTTGGAAATGAGTAAGCAAATTGCTAACATCCTCCACGCTCCAAAATGACCTGACTTGCATACCTTCCCGCTTGATTCTTCTATCTCAACTGCTCCGCCATCCCTATCAAGATATATTGATTGCCGAAGATTGCAATTCTGCGTAAGTATGACTAGATTATTTCCGGACACATAAACCTCGGCTAAAGTTAGTCGATTGATTACTTTGACGTATCGGTTGCCAATCTCACCAGTATTCTTAATGAGTTCCAGTATGCTGTGCTGAATGCCTGAGATAGCGCATTCGGTTTTCCCGGATGAAGACCCACAAATTCCATGAATCAATTGGAGCAAAAACTAGCCGATTAGTTAAGTATTGAAATATTATGATGCAAGATCCGTAACGACTGAATAAATGAATTCCAAGTGCAATTGGAACTATATTGTGTGCTGGGTGGGACAGATAATTCTCGAGTGCGCTCTCCCGATATGATAAGAGAGAGCATCGCGCACATATCGTGCTTTAATTCAATACTGATCTCATTTATGCGCCACTAAAAACTGCTTTAAATTACTATGGATCAACATTCATTTGGTTTACCACATAGTTAATCGGATCTACGAGTTTATATTATTTTAAGAGTTATTAGTATTATAATTATTATATGGAAGCCCTATCAAAGCCCTTGCTAATAAAACTGGCGGATGTCAGGAACTTCACCCAGCCACACACATCTTTTCGCAGTTACGTATCACTACCATAGCACCAATGCATATGTAATACAATATGTTCATAGATAAACAGGCAAATTTAGATTTTCTAATCACCTGGCTATCGGCAGCAGTGAAGTAATTGAGTCAATTTAGGGTCCATGTCGTCTACAGCTGCGCTTTGAAGCGGAAACTCTATATCATAGACTAACCTTCATTTGCAAATATATTAGAACGTTTCAGTATAACTAACAATTTCATTGAATACTTGAGTTTTGCATGCATGGATTGTTTAGTATCTTCACTGTAAAGGTTGGCTTGCAAATATCTAGTATGTAATTAAATGCAGGATCTCTGAAATGTCCTCACTCTATGAAGTCATGTCACTGTGCGTTGCAAAACATCCCAACTTTCAAATGAGACCTTAACGCATCAATGTACCACTCTTCCGATACTGTGGTAAAGAGTTTTCTCTTCGGGCAAGCGGTGTACCGCTTTGGCACACAACTGCACTGTAATGATGGATGCGGAAGACGCCTTCGAACCACTGCGCGAGGTAGCAGAGTTGCTTTCAGGTACCTCTGCTGATTCGCAGCTTTCCGAGCCCAAAACAACGGAAGACAATGAAGCAGGCTATTTGATATCCAGCTCCGATCATCCTGGCTACGAAGATGAAGATGACCAGTCTGCAATGTCTGATGCGCAAGACGAGTGGGATGAATCACTCAGGCAGATGCAATACATATTTTCCGCTTTGATATTTCCTCTTGTTGGTCGATACTTTGGACGTCAATTTGCTAAGAGATGTATGTATCAGACCAAATGCAAATGTGTTTTCTGAATAACAGTGACTAACTTCTCCAGTGTGTGATTCCTATATAACTAGAAACAGTAAGAATTTTCGTTAAGATCTAAAGAAGCGATATGACAAAGGAGTGAAGGCGAGGGAAAATGGGGGTTCACGACCCGCATACTGATTTACATACAGTACTGTCAAGGTTTATGTTCTGATCTTCCAGAATTTCAATGATTTCTGGACGTAACATTGTAGATGCATGAACAGCTTTTTAATATTTTTCAAGGAATCCCAAATAATAATTTCTTTTCATCACAATAATCCAGTAAATTCTGCAAGTAATGTGTGAATTGAACGAACAACCCGCAACCCACCGTAGCGTAGCACATAAGTCATTTAAAAAAAAAAAAAAAAAAACAGCAGAGAGTAACACCAATTCCCAAAGAACACTCAAACGCAAACACCTGTAAATAATATCTCCAACAGTAATCCGAAACAAAATACTATGTACAATAAATCCTCGTGGTCCCTACTTTGCCTTTTCGTGCTTGACTCTGATATGCCGAGCAAGCGCATCTTGTCTGGAAAACGTCTTTGTGTCATCGCCACACAATTCACACCTAAACGTCCGCTTATGTGAGGAGTGAATTGTCTCTTGATGCCGAATGAGATCGTACGGTCGAGAAAAAACTTTGTTGCAGGGCCGACCAGTGGCAGGATTTGTCCACACACACCGATGTGGTCCTGATTGCGCAGAAAGTGGCAATTTCTTTTTTGCCGCGGAAAGTGAAGCCGAAGTAGGCGTGGAGCTCATCTGCATTTGCTGGTTAGGCGGTGTGGGTGGTGTTAGAGGTCCAGACTGACTCGCGGCAGTCGAACTAGCATTCTCAAACGCCAGGGTTCCAGGGGGAGTCAACGCAATTTGACCATTGGAAGCGTATTGTAGCCGAGATGAGGCGGCTGAAGATGCGGGAGACGGAGCAAAAGACGACTCGGCGTAATCAGACGGCGACGATACTACCGATGACTGGGTTGGTGTGGGCGTAGGAGTCTGTTCATCATCATCTTTTTTAAATTCTGTTTGTCCAAACTGACTTGAAGAAGGGAACAACTGAAAATCACTGAACTCCGGCTCGTCGTTTCTGGATTTAGCAAGTATCTCAGTAGATGACGAGTTAGTTCCAAGAAGGCCCTCGCTAGAAGAAGACGACGGAGTCTGCTCGAACAGTTTAGACGGTCTCGAGGTTTGAAGATTCATATCCAACGAATCATTTCCCACATTGCTTCTGCGATCCGCAAAATCAAGTAGCGCTTCCTTTGGAGAAATCGTTTTTGGCTCGGCATTCGCCAGTTGCGCTGAAAGCGAAGATCTTCGGGGAGGATCCGCTGGAGCGTGCACTCGTTTTTGAAACATACTAGCGTCCGAAGAATGCGGTATGATAGACTGCAGTTGCTGGTGCAGTTGCTGGTGCTGGAGCGGATTCTGGTGTTGCTGTTCTTGCTGTAATTGGTGCTGCTGCTGCTGTTGCTGTTGCTGCTGTTGTTGATGTTGATGTTGTTGAAAATCACGAGGCACACCAGGGACGGTAAGAGAAAAGCCCTCTGACGGATATGGCTTTCCAAGCGAATCGGCAAACTGAGGCTGGGGATGAGAAGTCGGCAATGATGGAAACATGGGGATATACGACGTCGGCGGAGTATTTGGACCAGGAGGAGGATGCGGGCCCGGATAGAATGGAGATGATCGGCGGAATGGGGAAGAGGCTACAGCTGGAGAGCCAGTACGCGTAATCGGTAGAGACTTGATAGTCCATGTCGAAGGCATTGTGTCGGCTAAGTCGACAAGAAAATCATCGGAAGTTGTCGATGGAGCAGGCGACATGTTTGGAGAGTAAAGCTCATCTTCCAATACGTCAGATATTGTGCGTTCAAGCTTCGGGTTCTTAAATCCGTGAGCAGAGTTATAATCTACCGCGTTGGGATCTAAATCAAGACGTTAGCGTTGTCATAATGAATTCAGAAATGCGTTTCGAAGATGCCGATCTGAGATCTTCTGGAACGTAACTCGGACAACTGACCTTCAGACATTCGACGACCGTAGGAAACTGGTCGCTGTGAATATTGCTGCTGGCTTGGCTGCTGCATTCGCGGCGAGTATTGTGTCGCCTCCTGTGATTGCAAAAAAGGGGCCGCCTCGCCAAGAGCAAAAGAGTGACTGTTTTGCGCAGGAATAGAATCTTTGGGGGCTGAGCTGTCGAACCGCACGTCACTGTCATCTTTGATGTTCTGCCCAGTAAAGTCGTCGGTACTCATGTGACTTTGCTGCGGAATAGACGCTGGTGGCGAAACAACACCCTCACCGGAAAAATAAGAAGAAAAAAAAGAAGGATCTGGAGTAGCTGAGAGAGATGTGGGCAAGGATAGGGACTGGCGGCGGAAGGCGATATGGCCAAATGGATTCTGGGCGGTCTGAGACTGCTGCGGAGTGAAGGACGAAAAATCAAATTCGTGAAGACTGGGGGCCGCCGAAGAAGGCCGGGGCTCGGGAGGGTCAAAAAGCAAGAAGTCAGCCATAGCTGGGGTACGACGATAGGAAAGTCTGGAGGAACGGTGAAATTGGCGAAGGGGAAACGGAGGGATCGCGGGGAGATCATAAGCTGTCGTCATCTGCGAGCTAGATCCGTAGCACAAGGCCGGGTAAAGTCACGTGTGGAATCTGCAACGCGCTGATGACCTAACCTTCCATGTACGATGTATGTCCACGCGTTTCGGAATATAGAACGCGTAATCATACTTGTTCATACTGATTGCCCACTTTAATAGACAGTTACAAGCTACAAAAAGAGAAGTACTAAATCATTTATTGTACATAAAGCACTACCAGCCAGAAAAACCACAAAAGAACCAACGAAAAAAAAAAAAACCACCGTTCTAATGTACACGGACGCAATGCAGCGCACTACCACAACGCGTCCACGTGTCGAGCACGGCACGCTTAACCACCGAAACCGTAGAGGGTACGTCCCTGGCGCTTAAGCGCGTAGACAACATCGAGCGAGGTAACAGTCTTGCGCTTGGCATGCTCAGTGTAGGTGACAGCGTCACGGATGACGGACTCAAGGAAGGACTTGAGAACACCACGAGTCTCCTCATAGATCTGTGCAATGATAATCAGTCAGTAAGAGCCAAACACAAACAGATATTCATCATAACGTACCAAAGCGGAAATACGCTTAACACCACCACGACGCGCAAGACGACGAATGGCGGGCTTGGTAATACCCTGGATGTTGTCACGAAGAATCTTGCGGTGACGCTTCGCGCCACCCTTTCCAAGACCCTTTCCACCTTTTCCGCGTCCAGACATGTTGATATAAAGAGAAGTAGTGGTTGGAGGAGAGAGACACTAACAAGCGAGATGCAGACCAGACGGGGGCCCGGTGCTGAGCGGGGGAGCCGCCGGTGTATATAAAGCACAGGAGGTCGAGGGTTAGGGCGATTTCCATCAGCAGATGTGCGGCTGGCGGCGGCAGGCGCAACACCCGCGCAGGGCCAGGATCCGGTTGGGACGAGCCAGAAAATGGCCCTCCGTCCGCCGCGCAAACTGCCCAAAAAACACGCCCAAAAATGCGCCAGAATGCGCTGCCCATTTTCCTGCTGCGCGCCGGAACACGCGTCCGCCACCGCAAACCCTAGCCCGCCCGGCCCGCCCGCTGCGCATCAGCGCCGCCGCCCGCCCCTATAAAGCGCCGCCCGCCCGCCACTTCTTACTCTGCCCTTTTCTCCCATCATCACCATCTCCTCTCTCCATCCACATCAGCAATGGCCCGCACAAAGCAAACCGCCCGCAAGTCTACCGGTGGCAAGGCGCCCCGCAAGCAGCTCGCCTCCAAGGCCGCCCGCAAGTCCGCTCCCTCCACCGGCGGTGTCAAGAAGCCTCACCGTTATAAACCCGGTACTGTCGCTCTCCGTGAGATCCGTCGTTACCAGAAGTCGACCGAGCTCCTCATCCGCAAGCTCCCGTTCCAGCGTCTCGTCCGTGAGATTGCTCAGGACTTCAAGACCGACCTCCGCTTCCAGTCTTCCGCTATCGGTGCGCTCCAGGAGTCTGTTGAGGCCTACCTTGTCTCGCTCTTTGAGGACACCAACCTTTGCGCCATCCACGCCAAGCGTGTTACCATTCAGGCTAAGGACATCCAGCTTGCCCGCCGCCTTCGTGGCGAGCGCTCGTAAGCGCAATTTTGTTTTTTTTTTTCTTTGCTATGGTTTATGTACTGGTTTATATTTTTGAGGGTGGTTTCTGTGTACATTAGGAATCGATAATACACGGTGTGACAATATCTACATTTCTTATTCGTAGCTTTCATTAATATTACATGCTTTTCAACTGACGGCATCTTCACGGCTCGTCTGGTGTCGTTGTTGTCGGGGTGTTGCTTCGTAGTGCTTGGACGAGTGCGTTGCGCCGGCGCGCCATGAGCTCAGTTTCGCGCACCAGGCCAGCGCGTGTGCTCCGCGCCCGGTGGCGCACTCGCCGCTGTCGCGATCCCCCCGTCCCGTCACTTGACCCGCCGCCTCCGCCCGCTTGCCAACCTTTCATTGCCAACACGTCTAGCGTCTGACCCCGTCCTCGTTCGTTGTGCCCATCTTGTTCCTCGTCGTCCTCGACGTCGCTCTCAAACAAGTCCGTATCGGCGCTCCCATCGCTTTCCTCGCTCTTTTCACTCTTTCCTCCAGCGTAACTTGGCAGCACCCACGCCAGACCCGATCGCGTCAGTACTTTGTTCAGCAACCAACTCGTCAGGCCTCGCTGCACAGGCGCACTTCTTCCGCGTGAGGCTGTGTGCTCTTCATTTGTCTCTGTCGCGTGCTCGGTGAATGCCTCTTGCATCCATCCGGCACACCGCGCTATCGCCGCTTTTCCCTCCGGCAAGAACATTGGAACTTGCAGAAATCCGTGCGAGATCCCGCCAATTAGCTGCACCTCTACAAACTCATCCTCCCGCATCCGCTCTTGACCCTGCATCATCATCAGCCGACTCCGCCGAAGATGTGCCTCTTGCTTGGCTTCTCGTATGCGTCCAGCAAATATCACTGTATCGTCCACAAGAGGGTCGACTTCGCCACACATCATGTACACTTTTGGAAACTTTTCTAGCAAGTGTGTCGGCGCGTAAATCGGTGACAGCAGGTAGTCGCTTGTGAAATCGGGCTGGTTATGAGCCCCTATATACAAGATCACCATGGCCCGCAACATCTCCGGCGTGATCAAACGGTCGCTGAAGTACGACACGCGCGACGTCATAGCCAGCGATGTACCAACATCAACTGTCGACGCTTCTGCAAGTGCAGGTTTTGACGCACTCACTTCCTCCATCGCCCCGTCCTCGCTAACTGGCAGCCTAAACTCACCGGATTCTTCGTCATTCAGCGGTTTGTCCACTTTCAGCGACCCGCTCATGCCTTTGTAAAAGCTTTCTTTCCGTCGCATCAGACTCGGACTGTCTAGCTCTCGCGTGCTTTCGGCACGCAGTAGCCTTATTTGCTCGTTCGTCATCCACGACGTAAAGTTAAGGTCCAGTGCCGGGTATGCCAAAATAAGCGAAATGGGCAGCGGCAGCGCTTTTAAAGGATGTTGACCCACACTTTCGTTGTGCATCAGCAGTTTCAAAATCGTACCTGTGACCAAATTGCCGCCCCTGCAGAGTGAGTGTCTGTAAGCATGCAATGTTCTTCGCAAAAATTATGGTACTTACGCCGAATCTCCAATCATTATAATCTGCAAGTCGTTCGTACCTGTCAATCCGACGCATCTGCCTTTAGTCCGGACTATCTCCAAATACGCGTCGTAGCACTCTTCTAGCGCATAAGGATAGGGACGTTCAGGCGACTTTCCATAGTTGACGCTCACAATCGGCACCTTCAATTTCTTCGCCCAAGCGCACATAGAGTCGTCGTGATGTCTCGGAGTCATGGACACAAATCCGCCGCCGGGAATACTCAGTACTACACGTCTGTGGTGTCTATATTGATGTCTCACTCCGTCGTAGTACACAAATACGTCAATGCCCTTCAGGCGCTCTCGACTTCCCGGTGGTCTTGGTATTAGCGTACGCCGCAAGAACTGAATACGTGGACATGTAATAATTTTGAATAGTCGTAGTATAGGCGACGTTGACTTTTCCCAAGAAACTCGCATATGTTCTGCAGTGATTGTTGCGCGCACTTTTCTCACTTTCTCGTCCGCCTGATCCGCGAACACCAGATAGTAAACCGAGAACAGCACACTTGCTACGTCGCGTATCGGTTTCGGGTGCACCGGCATAGCTGTCCAAAATCCTGCATCAAGAGCAGTCAAAATCCAAGATGCGCGGTAAAATGAACGCGTGTAAACATTGGCCAGCGGTTCGGGAGACTGCAGATTCAGTAGCTTGTCAATGTTTTTCAGCACGTACAGTCCTGTCAGCGTCAGGATGTGCATTTGCCATGCCGAAAGATGTTTGGAAAACAGTATGCTCCAAGTGCGTATTATTCGTGTTGGTCCATGACGAGGACCACGAGCCAGCATCAGCATCCAAAATGCCGTCACGAGGAGAACTTGCACCTTCTTGATGCTTTGCGATGGTCGGCCGAGGATATGATCTATACAATGTTAGCAGAGGCTGCGCCATTACATGAACGCTGTATGCTGCCGCTTCTCACCAATCATTTCGTCAACTTTTACCAACTCTCAAAGAGTTTTCTGGTTTGTTCATGCATGCATCCACAGACTGTTTGTGCTCTTTACAGTTGCCCAGGATGTAGGTAGACCTTGATGCCCTCGGCCGAACGATCACATGCGTGCACTGCCACAGACACGGGTTCATTGTATCAGCCTCTGTGGCACAGCCCTAACCCAATATTTGTGGACGCGGGAAAATAAGCTTTTATTGATCTGCTGCAATGTACGCCTTCGTGTGGCGCCCGATCGGAGTATATAAAATGCATGCTTGTACAACGCAAAAGTCAACTTACTACTCCAAACAACGATAATGTCACTGTTATCCTACGTTATGTACATGCAGCCTTTGCTTCCATAAATGATTTCAATTACTAATGATCACAAGACTACCCGTGCATTTTACTTGACGATCCCTTTTCTCGGTACGTACTAACGGCCGGGATGTTTGCTTTGATCCTGTGATAGTCAGTAATGATGGCGCGCTTGAACAATGAGTAACATACGTCGTAACTTCTGTACCGTACGCTTTTGGTTCCAGTTTTATCAATGTGTGAAGTGGAACTTCCATCCAAGGACTTTTGTCTTGCGGAACGTTCATAAAGTATGCATAAATACACCGCAGTACTGCCTGATGTGTGACGATCATGATGTTTTCTTGACGCTCGAGCTCCATGATAATGGGCTCGAGTCGAATGACCACGTCACGATATGATTCGCCTCCCGGATACCGGTATTCATATTTGTCGTTATCCCGCGCAGCGAAATCTTCCGGATACCGCTGCTCAATTTCCTCGTATGTCAAACCGTCGCACTGTCCCGCGTCAAGCTCGTCCAATGCCTTCCACGTGAGCTGACGATACGGCAGATATTTTGCCGTTTGTGCCGTGCGTTTCAAAGTAGAAGTCCAAACTGTAAGCGGCTGGTCACCCACAGACTGTCGTGTCAATGCAGGAAGCTGGCGTGCGTACTCGCGTCCTCGAGGTGACAGATCAGAGTCACCGCCAATTTTGCCTTCAACGTTATACTGTGATTCTCCGTGTCTACTGAGCCAAATGCAGCGCGGTTTGATATGCAAATTCATGAGATAGTAAACGATGCGTGACTCAAGATATGACTGGATACGGTTGATTATCACTTGAGAGCCCACATTGATGAGCTTCACAAAGGTCATATCACGCTCCTCAATTGTTTCGTAGACTTTTTCGTAGTTGCGGATTCGATTGCGGAAGTCCATTGCAGCTTGCTCAGGATCCTGACCAATGTAGTCCGGACTTGTGGTCTTGACATCGATGATGTTTTGCATGATAAGGTCTTCGTCGTCGCACCAGCTTTCAACAAAGAGAGGTTCGACGTTGCGTTTACGGCATAGTTCGAGCACCCAGTCACGACGCTGGCGAGTTGTGTTGGTGGCGTCAAGAATACCGACCACGCCAGCATCTTCCTCATACCAACGAAACATATCGGCAACAGCTGCTTCAGCCGCCAGCCGGCGTAACCGTTCGCCTTCCACATTATTCACGTCAAAAAAATCGGCGGTTGGATGTGCTGTTTCAATTCGTCTATAGCTGCCAACGTTGAAGCATTTTGCCTTGATTGACAGCCATGTCAAGTAGCGGACAACTGCATGCGTTAGTATCGTCTGGCGAACGGTTTGCAAATAACGTACTTTTTTGCGCAATGAGAGACTTTCCGCGGGCTGGCAAGCCCACCCTTTAAATGTTAGCTCACTGTGTACTGAAAAACTCGTGCTCGCACATACATAACAACGCAAATCTTGCCAGGTTGGCTCTGCATTACTAGTCCACCCATCTCGGCTATATTACAAGGTACTGGACGATTTCTCTGGCAGCGATTGCCGTTTTTTTTTCAGAAGAAAGAAGGGAATGAAATGCTGCAAATGATGAAGCGTGAACAGCAGAAGAAAAAGCACCGGGCGCACCCAGAGGATAAAAAATATCAGGAAATCAAAGTTGCTTTTGCGCTCGACGCAATCTTGAGCTGCGAATTGAGTGGTTCACGAACGACCGACACCAAGCTCGTTCAAATAGCCGCGCGTAGTGCGTCCGGTCAAGGAACGAGAACTGGACCACGGAAAGGCAAGCGGAGCGTGGAACTGGCGGAGCAGTCTCGTAGCATCCAGACTGGAGAAACACCGAGCAGCAGCAACCGGAGTGGTGAAGGACAAAAGGCCGATACACGGGTGGGATTGGGACGCATCACCTGAGCAGCCGCAGGTGGAGAGTGGATTGACCCAACGGCAATTGCAAGTTTGCCTGCAGCGCGGCTTCCCCCGCTGCACAATTCCACGCCAGAACTTTATCGCCGCCTTTCGCGCAGGGCTTCGATAGGGCTTTTCGATCACAGAGGACCAGGCGCGTCCAGAGCGCGTCTACAGACCGCTCTCGCGCTCTACGCATACCTAGACTGCTACGTGCGCAGCTCCATATATGGTCCACAGAGAGCATCCGAGCCCATCCGGGGGCCGCGGTCTTTTGTCGCCGCGATCCGCCCGCGATCCGCCCGCGATCCGCCCGCGACGCGCTCTACCCGGCTCCCGGCCGGACGGCCATATTGGAAGGCAGCTCCTCGCGAGCGATCGCAGCCCTTCCGAGGCACCAGCTCAGCTCCACGCAGTTACAGCTCACAAGCAGCGAGAACGATTGACGACGCGTGTGCTGTTTGTCTACGCCTGCCGAGTCTCCGACGATCTCCTCGCCGTCGGATATAGCATCGCATCCCACCTCCCATCCCAACTTTGTAAAAGCCACCCCGAGACCAGCTGGGACATCCCAGATTTTCTGCACGTGAATCCGCTTGTTGTGCAAAATCTCCGCGCCGCACGCACCACGAAATGTAAACAAACATCTCTCTCTCCAATTGCCTTCCATTCTTTCAGCTTTTTTGCTCGTCCACAGCATGTCTGAAACTACAAGGAGATCCGGCATGGGAGCCGTGGGTGAGAATGCGACAAAGGCTAACGGGGACCATACTCCTGGAAATCTGCAACAGCTTATCGCATCCACAATCAGCAACTTTCAAATCAATCGTGATGTGCAATCCATCGCGCGCATCGCAGACCATATGCGTATACTGCAGTCTGCGCGCGACTTAGAACAAGATCAGCAAATGGACATTTTGAGAGCACTATCTCGGCGATTGGAGATTGCGAAGGATGCAGCGAGCGCTACCCCCACCTCGGGCGCGGAGGAGCACGTTGAAAAGATGCTTTCGCTTGATCGCGAGAAGTTCACCCTTGCAAAAACAATCAACGAACTTGAAGCCACATATCATTCCCGCGAGGCTACTTTACTACGCTTGCGCGAAGAGCTTGATCAACTGAATAACGAGGATATTCTGGCAAGCGACAGCGCCCCACAGCAGGATTCTACAATGTATGTTTTGCTATCTTGATCCAAACCGCTTATCGTCCTAACATCTGCAGCTTGCTTCTCAAACTATATCGGTCTCTTGGTATAACACTTGAGTCCGATGGCATGGCTTGTAAAAAGGCTGTAGTGCGCTCGCAGAATAACAGCGACGTTCACATACTCACGCTCGATAAATCCTATTCAAATTTCTTTGTCGCGAATTACCTTTGGGATATGATGTAATTTTATTCAATCTGTACACTGGAGTTATTAGGTCATACATATAATACATGTTTTTTATAATACAGTCATCCATCCAAGTCCCACGTCTTCCAAGCATCCAACGTCGTCAAGTGTCGCATAGTTGGTCGTCCGTGTGGACAATTCCAGGGCTTGTCGAGAGTCCCGAGACCAGCCACGATACTCATCATCTTTTCTCTCTTTAACGCACTTCCTATCATCACGCTGCTTCGGCATGCTTTCATCGCCAACACTTGTCGTACTTTCTTGCATCTTATTGTTCCCGAAAACTCGTCGTTCATGATTCTCTGCAAAAGCTCCATAAAATCCTGCAGATCGAACGCACGAGAGAGAAATACTGGGACTGACGTCAGCCGGCATTTCTGACCAAGAGGCTTTGACTCGTCAACCTCCAACCCAAATCCATTCTCTAAAAACACAGAAGTATGCTCGCAAACAGCAAACTCCTCCATCGGCGTTAGAGTCAACTCAATGGGAATCACAAGCGGCTGGCGTTTCATTTTGATACCTCTTTGAAGCCGCTCAAAGTTATATTTCTCGTCACTCGCGTGCTGATCAACGATAAACACATCTTTTGTAGCTTCCTCATTCTGACGCACCGTAATAATAAAACCTCGATTGAACTGGCCAACTATGCGCATGTTGGCAAACTCTGTTTTCGATATTTCAAGCGATGCAAGATGTGCATCGCCCTGTTGTACTTTGCTCTCTGCGTCTGTAGTAATGTTTGGAGTATCGAGAGCATCAGAAACTTTATCAATATGATTCAAAGCTGAAGCAGCTACCATAATTTCATTCAATGAAGTTTGGACCATGACAGCCAGATCGTGCGTCAAGCTTGCAGAACGACTTAGCGCATTTGTGGCTCGATCTACAGATTTTTCGTAGCTGACGTCGGTCTCTTCGCTTGATGCATTAATGACCTCCGTACTTTTCTCTGCGCTTGCACTGTCAACGCGCTCCAGCCCAGTGTCACTCATTTGATCTTGTCCGGCTTCAGCATCCTCTTTAACAATTGACGTGTCCCGTGTGTCTTCGTCATTATTCTCATCTGTCGATGATGTCTCACTTTCAGCCAGCAAATATTGTGAAACCTCAGACTTCATAGCTTCCGGTTCCGCAGATCTACTCCTGTTGACTCTGTAAGACTGACCTGAGAACACTCGTAAGTGTTCTATATTTTTTTGTAGCTGATTTGAAGAAGTAGACGACTGTGTGTCATTCTCGCGCGTTTGGAGAGTTTGCTTGCTTGCATTTGTTCTGTAGTTTTCCCCAACCTCTTTTGATAAAAGACCGTCGTCAGAGTCATTGCCGCTGTCACTCTGATCAAGACTCAGAGTTGATTTAGAAGCCATCTGGGAAAACTGTCCAATCGTACTTCGAAATGTAGACCTTACGGATCTCGCCGGCCGGTGGGTTTTAGGAAATGTGAACGCTTTAGTACTTTTTCGAGTTTTAGGCGTCTCGTCGATTGGATCACTATACCCCTGTGAAACGTCTGCAGTGCGTTTCCTCTTCCGATCAATCTCAGGAAGGCTTAGTAGTGATTGCGGATTCTGCTTTCTTGTTGAAACACTATCCAGAGATGACTGGAGAAAGCTATTTAATGACTCCTTCTAAAGTTAGCTGAATAGTATTAGCAAACAAATGGTTAATGCACACCTTTGTCGCCTCAATGAGCGCGTTTTCGTTGTGGAGCATGACCGTGCGTTTGTCAGGCGAGACGTTGATATCAACGGAGCTTCTGTTCACAATAGCATTTGCTATAACCACTGGTGCTTGCGTTACTACAAATGATCTGTAAACTTCATTAAATGCTCGTGCAAATGCTGGAAGATTACAAGGTCTTCCATTGATGTAGAACAATTGGCGATCTGCTGAAGTTCGGCCGTGCCCCAGAATGGGTTTAGAAATGAATCCCTCTATTTTGATCTCGGCCGCCAAAAGTTTCTCGCCAGCACTAATGGTCAAAGACAGCGGGATGAGATCAGGAGTCTGTTTCGCACCAAATACCGCGCTGATGTTTTTCGACAACGAGTTACTGCCGTCCGTAGCAAACAATATCGACTTTCTCCCGTTATTTGAAACATTTGTAGCAGTAATACGTACACCTTTGCTGATGATTGCATATGCCTGTAGCCAAGCCAGACACTTGGAGTATTCTCGTTTGATGTTCTTGACAAGCTCAAGCCGGCGGACTGGAAGTGTTCCTTCAAACAGCTTCGTCAGAAGTACCGTTGTTCCTTGAGTGCCGGCTATTGTCTCTTTTTTGCTAATATGCCCAGTGTGATCAAGCTCGATTCTTGTTGCCTTTGGTTTGGAAGACCTGGTGCATGTAGTTATTTTGACCCCGGCACACACTGCACATAGCGAATTCAGCGCCTCTCCTCGAAATCCAAACGTATCAACTTTGCCATGGCCCAGATCTGCAAACTCTGACAATTTTGAAGTGTGGTGCTTGAGTGTCATTCCTTCCAATTCGTCACTTTCGCCATCGACTCCGTCGCCATTGTCAACTACTTCGACCGACTCCGCGCCGTATCCTCGAAACCGAACTTCGATGTTTGTGGCATGAGCATCGAGACTGTTTTCGACAAGCTCCTTGACCGCGGTCGGCAAATCAATGACAACTTGTCCCGATGTCAGTCTGTGAACAGATGCGCTATCAATGGCACGTATTGATGTCATTGCACGCCGGAATTTAAAGATCCGCAAGTCTGTGCGGATGGAGAAACGCGTGACGCGTCTATCCGTCGCGATCTAGCGCGTCAATTGGGAGATAACCACGATCGCGTCAATATTAATTGCTACGCGTCATGCAGCGAGCTTCAAGACCTCGCGTATTTATATAACTCTTGTCTTTTCCCTCTCAACTGAATGCCGTGCACAGAGATCGCAGTGTATATTAATTATTAATATTGCTGTATGCTTTCATACATAGTTACACGAAATACTTTACATCTCATTCATACAACCAACGTAGACCGGTGGACCTATCTTACGCGTTCTAGTGCCACAAACGGGATCAAACAAAATCAAGCTCACAAATAAAATCACTCACTCGCTAGCTGAAGACATAACAAAAACACCGCCCATCCGTATCAAAATCACACTTTACAATCCAAGACAACAACTAAGTATCAAGCTTGAACATTTTGCGCAATGCACCAAATTTCTTCTTTCGTGGCTTCTGAATCACGACACTTTTAATATCCGCAATCGCCTCCGGCTCGCCCGGGGGGTTGCCATTCATGACGGGCTCGCGCAGCTCCTTTGGCGCAGAAATTTCACCGGCAGGCGCAGGCGCAGGCGCAGGCGCAGGTGCAGATGCAGGTGCAGGCTCAGGCGCAGCTGTGATCGCAGCAGGCGCAGGTTGATTGTACTTCACCGACGTAAACTTGGACTGTTGCAGAGCAAGTCGTTGCTCATTCTCAAATTTCTTCTGTGCTTTCTCAAGCTTATACTGTTGATACTGACTCAGCTTCTTACCCTCCGCGGGCATTGACGGCATTTCAGGTGAGGCAGGTTGCACACCATCCACACCCGCACCAGGGTGGACTTCTCTGGTATGCGATGCACGTCGAAGAACGTGAAGACGTCGCTTTGCCGGGGACACGGGCGGCGTTGGCATGACTGCTTTGGCGGCATTATCCACCGGCGGCGGTGGCGCAACTGTGGTCGCAGGCACGGGCACGGATGCCGGCGGCACAGATTGGGCCACTGGTGCGACGGGGGCAGGTGTCTGTGACGGCGTGTAAAAGGGCGTATTGTTACTCGCTATCGTACCCATTGTTGCCGACTTCATCATAGGCTGCGGTGCATCTTCCGATACAGGTGTCAACGCAGATGCGGCCGTCGATTCACCACGCTCGAGCTTAAACGGGTGTTCCTCCGGTAAACTTGCAAGTCCTCGAGTTTCCGCAGTCATCGCAATTTCAGGCTCGACAAGCGGCTGTCGTTGAGGCAGTGGCTCTGATTGCCGCGTTTTCTTTGGTGTAGTAGGCGCAGACGATGGTGGTTGCATCGGTGCAGAAGCAAGACCTCGCGGTGCTGGTGGCATGACAGCCCCAAAATCGGAGTCGGACTCGCTGCTATCCAACGCTCTGCGTCCCCGTCGTCCTCGCGGTTGCTCGGCGGTGTCCGCGGAAAATTTCTTGAACCCAAATGACGCGCGCTCGGTTGCGTCGTCATTCCCAATTGAGCGATGGAAACTTGACGCCGATGACGGACGTTGGGGAATTTGCGCCATTGCTATAGGCTGTGTAGTTGTCGTCGTAGTGGTGGTTGTATGGTGCTCGCGGTGGTGAAGAACCTTGCGCTGTCGCTGATGCGGACCTGCCGACATCGGCCGTCCAGATTGACGCAAAGATGGCGCATCCGGAGCGGTTTGCCGCATCGTCAACGGACCTGGCGCAGATTTAGGAGCAGCAGAACGCTGTGCCGCGCCATTCGGTCTAAGAGATGACTGAAGCGAACGCTTTTTACGAGACCGCTGAGTTCCGTCTGTGCGTCTGAAACTGGACGCTGACCCTGCCTGCTTTCGAAGACCGTGCAGCTCTGAGACATGCTCTTCTGTGCCAGCAGCATACCCCTCATCATCGCGATCAGAATCGTCAAAATGCGTAGGTCGAATATGAACGTTCGAAGGCATCGACTTGCGCGCTGCCGCGGTAGCAGCATTTACAGGCTTAGCCGCCGTGGTACCTGCCGTTTGGTCGAGAATCGTACCATTAAGTCGCTTCGCAGGTCTTGGAACAGGGTGCTTAAGAATTGGAGTCTCTGAGCGCTCTTGCGGCTCTGTTTCTGCTGCTGAGAGTGCTGGTGGGGCTCCGTTTGAAGACTCAAGATTTGTCGTCGTCGTTGTCGTCGTTGTCGTCGTCTTCGATGTCTTAACACTAGTAGAGGCGACCCGACTCTTTTGCGCACTCGCATCAATCACTGCTGACTCTCGAGGCTCATTCAGCGTAGCTTCTGGCACGGCGGCTGAGATAGAAGACGGCGCAGTGACTTCTCCATCGGCAATATCCATAGTCTGCATTCCACTAACTTCTTGATCAGAGTCAACACGTGGGACGCCAGCGGCGGAGGCCAGCTCTGTGCTATCGACTACAGAAAGAATATTTGGCATATCAGGATCGATAAGCTCCTCGGATGCGTCGTCAAACTCCTCGTCATCGTCATCAATTGTTACCGTATCGTCCCCATTTACTACCGGCTTTGCAGACACTGGTGCTGTGATGAATGGATCTTCGTCGCTGCTTGGCGCAGTGCCGTTTGCAAAACTTCGGTCTGTTGACTCGGCGGCGGAGGACAACGAACCTTCAGACGGAACTGCTGCTGTGGTGGTTGAAGACAGTGTAGTCGCGGTGACAGCGGGCGTGGTGCTTGTAGCTGGTACAGCAACAGTAGTCTTGTTACTGACCGAGGCAAATGAGGGCAATGGCGGTGGCGCCGAAGCAGTGACGCCGCCCTCAGACGTAATCTCGACGCTTGAGAAACTGATTCTTACCTGCTTCTTCTTGCCCGACGCGGTCAACTGCGGTTCATCGTCACCAGTTGGCGTTGTGAGGCTTGATCCCGACATCGCACTGGATGCACGTGACGATGAACCCGTACGGGACGAAGATCCAGCATGTTCTTTGAGTGCAGGCTTGACTGGCGATAACGCGCGGGATGGCGGTTCGTGCTTTGTCGGAGGAGGAGCTTGTTCCTCGACAATTGGAGGAGGGATGTGTTTGTGCACAGCAGATGCAGCGGCGGCAATGGATGTGTCAAGAGTCTGGTCTTCGTTGATTGAATTGAGGTCTGATTCGTACGACATGATTGACGATGCGTAGGAGCCCGCTTTTCGACGCAGCGTAGAGATTCCGGAAGTTGAGAACGAGCTGCGAAGAGAGTTTGAGCGAAGACTTGTGATTGGCGCGGAAAGTCGTGATGTCGAGCTCTGCGAGGGCGAACGACGAAGCAAGCCGCCGCCAGACGAGGATAGTCGCGATCCGCCAGTGGGCGGGCGTAAGGTGCGTTCTGACATTGTCATACGACGCTCAGGCCCGCCTGACTTAGCGGCACGCATCGCTGCGCGGCGGGATGCCACAAGAGGAGACTTGCCTGCAGCCTTGGCTTCGGCGTTCGCATGGATCAGTGCAGCGCTCGCTGCTTCAACGTCGTTAGTAAGTAGTTCGCTAAAAGAGAAAGATAAGGCGTACCTGCTGATGAGAGAGACATGGCAGAAGAGCTGCGTGAAACACCGACAGCCATGGCTGCAGCGTTGGACGCATCGCGCTCACGATTGGTAGGAAAAACCATCGATTTGGAGTTCTGGATAAGTTAGACTGAAGATCAGTTTGAAGCAATCATAAGAAAATGCTGACCGATAGCCCGATGTTTCCGCCATATGGTTTTCGTGTCGCAGTAGCTATCGAGGAGTGAGAGATCTTTGAAGTTAGCACAGAGGCAAAAATCACAGTTTGGCAGTGCGTGTCAACGTACAGAAAGTCCGATGTTACCGCCGTATGGTTGTCGCGCGGGACGAGAGGATGATGAAGCAGCGGACTTTTTGGTACTGCTGACGGGGGTGGATCGGCCGACGGGAGTGGAATATCCTGCGGCCGGAGTGGATCGGCCGGAGGATGGGGCGCTCATGGTCGGGGATGAGGATGTGTGGATGGATGGTGGATGGATGTGCGTGTCAGTCTGCAGGAGTAAACAGAGCGCAACGGGAGCGGCTGTAAATGGGACTTGCGATGAGCGGTGGGTCAGGGGAGTCGGGAACGAAGATCGGCCGTTTTGAGTCGGGAGGCAGCACTGGAAAGCAGCAAAAACGACCGAGGACGACACGACAAGACGAAGAAGGGGAGAGGCGGTGGAGGAGAGAAGCTGGCAGAGAAGAACAGAGCCGGCGGAAGTGCGAGATGTGGGAAGGGCCGAGGCCGGGGGGTTGGGGATCGAAATGGCTGTGCGGCTGGGGACGGCGCGCAGCGATGACAGACGGGACGGCCGCGGCGGAGCGGAGGACGATCGCGAGAGCGGGAAGAGAGGAGAGCGCGCAGGAAGAGGTCGTGGATGAACAGAAGGAAGGAAGGAAGGATATGGTGAACGACGATGGTGAAGAAGGCGCGACTGACTCGACAGTTAGGGCGTAGTCTGCACTGGAGGCAATGACGGAATTCCGCGTCGGTCGCGTCGACGATCCTTCTGCACGTGTAGTCGTCTTGTTTCGCACCACTGACGGTCGATCACCGGATGGCAATTTAGCGCGTGGAACTCCAGCGATCTACATCCACGCAGCTCTACGCGTATGTATGTGTACAAACCACCACGAACGGTACTGCTTCCACGAGCCTCCTTCTCCAGTATGTTTTAGCAGGTTAATTGTGTTCTAGCCAAATCACTTTCGTACGCTCCATTCATATATGTCTTTCGTCGCTGACGTCGTCACTGCACAATATATAAACTACCTGACTGCAGCTTCCGGGACGGTAAAAGATTAGTGCATTTTAAGTAATCGCCAACGCATTACCGCACACTTTTCCCTCTATTCTAGTCTACTGTTCGCTCCGTCGACTCCATAATCGATCTCGTCTGCTTCGAAGCCTCGCATCTCATGGCTGCGATAAGCCCCGTCCGCCCCGCGCGGGCAAACCTCGCATAAACCTCGCACAAACTTCAACCCTGCGCAGCCACTTTTGCGCCGCACGTCGCAGGGCGTGCGAACAGACCTCACGGATCTCGTAGTTAACAGCCGGCATTACCCCCACATCACCCCTCATCGCCAGACGCCTATAAGTACTGGCGGTGTTCACCAGTTCCGTCGGTGGCTCTGGCGCCATGAAAGCACTCCTACGTCCTCTACCTCGACCGGCGCAACAAAAATATGGAGTACAGTGCTACAGTGAAGAAGGCGTGGTGGAAGGAGTCGAACGTGTACCAAATCTACCCCGCGTCTTTCAAAGACTCAAACAGCGATGGCGTCGGCGACATCAAGGGTATCATCTCACAGCTGGACTACATCAAGAACATTGGCATTGATATTGTCTGGCTGTGTCCGTGCTACAAGTCGCCTCAAGTTGACATGGGCTACGACATCTCTGACTACAAAGATATCTATGAAAAGTACGGAACGCTGCAGGACGTCGACGAACTTGCCGCCGGACTACACAAGCGCGGATTAAAATTTCTCATGGATCTCGTCGTCAATCACACTTCAAGTGAGGTATGTATTCTCTTGGTTTTACGATCAAGTGAGTTACTAACTGATTTCCCAGCATGAGTGGTTTAAATCCGCGTTATCATCTAAATCGAGCCCCTATCGCGACTTTTACATTTGGCGCAAAGGCAAAACCTCACCCACTGGCGAGCGTCTTCCGCCCAACAACTGGGCCTCTTGCTTTGGTGGCAGTGCATGGGAATATGACTCCGCGTCTGACGAGTACTACTTGCATTTGTTTGCGGTTGAGCAACCTGATCTTAACTGGGAAAATCCCAAAGTTGTCGAGGCCGTCCATGATATTGTGCGATTTTGGCTTGATCGCGGCGTGGATGGCTTCCGAATGGACGTCATAAACTTCATCTCCAAAGTTCCTGGTCTTCCGGACGCGCCAGTCACGAATCCGGGCGCACTTTACCAAGATGGCTCGATCTACTACGCTGCCGGCCCGCGTCTTCACGAGTTTCTCGCCGGACTCGGTAAGATTCTGAAAGAGTACAATGCGTTTAGCGTTGGTGAGATGCCATGCGTCACTGATCCGGAAATTATTCTTCAGGTTGTCAAGTATGATCGCGAAGAGCTCAATATGATTTTCAACTTTGAACACGTCGACCTGGATCACGGTGTTCCCGGTGGAAAGTGGGCGCCGGGCGAAATTCGCATGTCTGAGCTCAAGCGAACTTTCAATAAATGGCAGACGACGATGCAAGAAAGCGATGGTTGGAACGCGGTCTATCTTGAGAATCACGACCAGCCACGTTCATTGTCGCGCTTTGGAGATGACTCCGATGAATTCCGCGTTGTCTCGGCGAAGCTTGTTGCTACGTTTCAAGGATTCTTGTCCGGTACGCTGTTTATTTATCAAGGTCAGGAGCTTGGAATGCGGAACGTGCCCTATTCGTGGGGTTTTAAAAAGTATAAAGATATCGCTAGTATGAATTACTACAATGAGCTTGTTGCGAAGGGGGCAAGTAAAGAGGAACTTGCGAGCGCGCTTCTTCAGTTCCGAAAAAAGGCGAGAGACAACGCGCGTACTCCGATCCAATGGACAGCGGGTCCACATGCTGGCTTTAGTGACGTTGAGCCATGGATGTATGTGAATGACGATTATAAAGTTGTGAATGCGGAGGCCGAGGAGCATGATCCAGATAGCGTGCTTGCGTATTACCGAGCGATGCTTGCCACACGGAAGAAGTACACCGATCTATTCGTATATGGACTCTTTGAACTAATCAAAACGGGTGATGAGTTTTTTGTGTATACGCGATCGTATGGAAAGTCGGAATGTGCCATTGTGATTCTCAATTGGACAAGTGAGTCGCAGACCTGGAACGTGCCGGAGCAATTTGCGAAGAAAGGCGAGGTTGTTCTGGGGAATTATGGAGCAAAGTATGACGTTCTGCCTGCCAAGTTGGAGCTGAAGCCGTATGAGGCCATCGTTTTTGTTTACGCGTAGACTTTATCGTTTTTTATAAACTTTGTTACTGCTAGAATTGACTACTATACTTATCAATCATCATTAGATTCGCTCGTCTCGTGAGTACAGAAGTCACTTACTTTTTGATGAAATTTAACGGATTTCAACAAGTATTACCGCTACAAGATCACAGCATGCTACAGAGTGCAGACGACTGCTACAAAGCTATTTAGGCAATTTAGCATTCCAAAAATTTCGAGAGCGACGAGTTCAGCGGAAAATCGAGAATGGATGGAGATCCGAAGACGGCGACCGCCTCACGCGGCTCACTCATATTTCCGCTCCGGCAAACTCCGGACGGGATTTGCGGGAGTTGAATTAAGCTGAAGCCGCGAGACCGATATGTATATAAACCCGAACTGAATCCACCGAACGCCGACGATGTATCGGCCGCCATGTCGTCAGCGAAGCCTTGTCGGAAGGCTATAAAGTGCGTGCGCTTACCCTCTTGCTTTCACGCGTGTCACGTCTGTCGCCTGAAGCTGAGCGTGTTGTTGGTGAGATGTGGACGCAATTGTGTTCGGCCGAGTACTGGTCGATTACAACGGAGTTAAAAATATTCTACAGCTGCTTGATGGTCAGAAACCGTATATCGCGCTGATGACTACTGTTGGTGTCACGAACCCGAGAAACCCATTTCAGCGGGGCGAAGTGGAAACGCCGATCAGAGCGTCTTGTTCGTGCTAGTGGACTGCCTTACACGATTGTGCGTCCAGGTTGGTTCGACTATAATGTGCGGGATCAGCTTGATCTTGTTGCGCGTCAAGGCGATACGGAATGGGCCAGTGGACCTAGTGATGGTGTTGCTTCGCGGAAACAAATTGCATAAGTTCTGGTGAAGAGTATCAAGACTCCGTCCGCTACGTACCTCGAAAAAGGGACCCGCGACGTCGGAGTTTGATAAGCTTTTTGGCGCGTCGAAGGCGGATGAGCCAAGAGCGCTTGATGGGATCAAGGATCAAAAGAGTCTTCCACTTGAAAAGGATCCGGAGAATGTTCGGAAGGATATGGATGCTATGTACGCTTTGTAATTGTACGAACCAAAACATAATATTAATTGGATATGTCCATGTATGTACCTTCCTTTCTACCTGCCAAACTAACCAAAAATAAATATTAGAGCGCCTTAGTACATCATTGCATGTCCCCACATCCCAGTCGGTCCTGATCCAGCTTGTCGTCTCATTTTTGACTGCAGCCAAGCTTTCTTTCCTCTTCTAACTGCAAGGTCGTCACTCGCACCTGTGGAACCAACAAGCTTGGCACGGTATACATCCAACGTCCGTTGAAGCAACTGCAGTCTGTCTTCAAATAACCGCGGCTGTATCCAAGCAATTTTGATGCCAAACTCGTTGACTTCTTGCTCCACTCTCGCGCGCTCACGACCTGGAATTGGATAATTTTCGGGCGCGTGGGGTGGTAGCGGGACTTGAGAAAACGTCATTGCGTCGTCGTTGTCGTTGTCGACAGTTGCACTGCTACCACCATTGCGTTGCAATGATGATTGCCTGCCGTGTTGGAAATGCGGTGATAGTGACGGCAGGATCGATCCAGGAAAAACAGCGTGGTCAAGGCGGTACTTGTCTGGAATGACTTCGAGATCCACTGCTTCAATCGCAACTCTTACTCGAATTTTTGCATCGCTATCGGATGCAACACTTCCTTCCACGGTAACGTATTTGAGCGTCTTTACACGCGGTGGTAGTGTCGTTCCGGTCGTCGTGGAAGTTGGCGGAGCCTGATGCTGCTGCTGCTGCTGCGAGGACTTTGAAGAAGGGAATTGTAGGGGGTTGAGCTGCTTTGACGTGTGAAACACAATTTGTGCTGCTGGCTGGGTGGTGTTATCCACACTATTGCTTTGATCATGTAGCATATGCTGGGGAACCTCCGGAGAAGACAGGAGCGAGGACGAGGCCGGTGAGCGCTGCGCAAATGAAGGCTCTCCCGCGTTGTCTGCTGACGGGCCAAATCGATTGGAGAAGGGGTAATATGTTTGGAATGGCTCTGCGACGGCAGAAGATATGAACGATGACGGAGCAGCGTACGGAGTTTCAGTCGGGGTACTCTTTTTGGCTTCTTGCTGCGATGATGACGGGGTGGCAACAGGAGCGTCCATTGCTTGCTTGCGTTTTGATAGTCTGCGCACACGACGTGAGCGGAGTGTTGGATCGGCATTTGAATTGCGCCATGAGTCGACGGCGCGTTGAATCAGTCCCCGTTTCCCGCGGAGAGCGGGATTGAGGTGCGCGAGGGCCCAACCTATGGTGTTGCATGTAGTTTCGTAAGATCTGCGGTTGCCGTGATAATGAATTTCGGGAACGTCTGCGCGGGGGTAAATCTGTGTGTATAAAGTGTCAGCATGGCAAAGCATGCCCAAGAAAAAGCAGACTTACGCAGTTTTCCCGTCGAAAGTCCTTGGAGAGATTCGTGACATCGACGGAGTTGACGTCGCACCGAATGCAGTACTCTGTACGGACCCGATCCTTTGAGTACTGAAATGAGATCCAGTCGACACCATTTTCGTCGCGGCGGACATGCGCCGGCGGAGCGGCGGGGATGGGTCCGGGGGTGTAGCTGCGTTGGTGCGCCGTGGTTGCGGAGTACAAAGCGGAGAGTGGAGGTGGTGGGGATGTGAAGCTTGAGCTGGAGGGCGAGGTTTCTGCTGTCACGGAAGAGCAAGGATGGGGTGAAGTGGTTGCGGATGTGTAAGGACGGGGGTGGAGAGTGCGGGACGGTGGAAGCGAGAGCGGAGGGCTGGCGGAAGGTACGGGTGCCGGTGGCGACAAGTTAATGATGATTTTGACGATTTGGGGCAGCAGCCGTGCGTTCTGTGCGCCGGAGCGCGGTGGGCGCGTGCGAGGGAAGAAGCAGAAGACCGGGGATCCATCTGCGGATCCACCATGAGCCTGAAACCCCAGAATCGCACACAGCACAAGACCGCACGACCAGACAACCACGAGAGCAGACCACAGAGGCAAACTCCGTCCATCGTCGGTCTTCCGGCCCATGATCTCTCGTCCAGATCGGACACCTGCGCTGGTCAGTCCCAGTAAACCAGGGGCACAGCGCCTCGCTTAGCGCGAACTCTATTCGCTGTTATTGAAGCATATCTGCTGGCGGGTCCACACGTGCACGCTGGTCGCTGTTCGACGGATTCATGCACGTGTACAGTGTACAGTGCAGCCGCCTCCGTGGCGCATCTGTGAGCTGTGAGCGAGTTCTCCAATAAAAAAAAAAAAAAAAAAGAGTGCTCCACGGGCCACATCGCGGAGTCAAACACATCGCACTGCGCTGCAAATCTCCAAACACACCCCTTTTATCATGTGGGGTTCCGTCGCTTCCAAGAGCGCGTATTGCGGATTGTGCGATGCCACGCGACACTGACAGCAACCCCCGGGTCTTGGCCGTTCTAACCGCCCCTGTTTATCGCGTACATATCTAACTGTGCGCTGGCAAGTTGCGATTAGCAAGTGCGGATTATACGGGTATGTAGACGCAAAACTAAGTCGGCATTCATTACGCGTGGAACGTGTTGGCAGCGGTAAATTCGATTATCTCTATCGGCACATACACTACAGCCTCAACAGTCAGCATTACCATCTTGTCCACCTCACTATCTCGCGCTTTTGTACCGCTCGCGAGTCATATGCCTCTTTTTGCGCTGTACTTGTCGCCATTTGCCAGCTCTACCAGGCGTTTATGCTCTCGTCTGCGCTTTGCTGAACAAATGTAGTAGTATCCATGACCCCGTATTGATCGCTTCTTTTATCGATAATGAGGTTTCATTCATGTAGATACTTTATATATCTTTCGATCATCATGCACGTGTATACAGACCTTTCCGCTATCGCTTCCATCACCACTGCCCAAATCCTTTGCTTCCACCATCACCGCCTCCATTCGCTCCACTATTACCACTACTATCAGCACCAGCACCAAGTACATCCTCACCAATTCCGGAGTGCAAACCTCCACCATATCCAAACATGTATGTGTATGGTGATGGCGTGTGCAGGTCGTGCATACCGCTATATACGTCCGGCATATACATTCCGCTCAAAGGTTCATTTACTCCAACACTACTGCCATTACCAAGTCCACTGAGCCCGCTGAGACCGCTGAGACCGCTGAGACCGCTGAGACCGCCGAACCCACTGCTAGTCTCAGTACCGCCAAACGAAGGTTGCAGCTCTGGTACGGCCGACGGAACATAACTTCGAGCCGTGGCAAGGTCTGTCTGGTAGTTAAGGATGTCTGCGTAAGTTGGCATTCGATGCATTCCATGCATACTGGGCACAGTGTACGGTGACGGTGTCATCGCAAGAAGTGAACTTGTATACATCGGGTCAGACACCGGAGGCAAAAAAGGATACGACATTGCTGCTGCGGTGGCAGCGTAGTGCCGCAGGTCGACTTGATGTGATGGTGCATTAGAAATTCCAGAAAAATCGTGCTGCGGTATCTCAGTCGAGCAATCCGAAGAAAACATGCTTGGTGAAGTTGTTGTTGCTGCAGCAAAGTTATGGTCCTGAGTCGTTAGGTCTGGCGTGAATAGTTCGGGAGTGAGGAGTTCTGGCGTGAGATTCGCAGAGGATGTGGACGGAGAAAGGGAAGTTGCGGAAAGAGTAGCAAGCAGTGCCGAAGATGACAGTGATGAGGAAGACGAGGAAGAAGACATCGACGAGGAGGAGGACAAGCATGGCATTAACGCAGTTTGCTGCACCATAGCATTTGCTGCTGCTGCGATCGCTGCGATTTCAGATGCTGCGTCGCCGTATGGGTGAGTAGATGCGTCGCGACTTAAAGGTCGTATAGCAGTCTGTGCCCGAGCTTGAGCTTGTCCTTGTGCGTGTGCTTGAGCGTGTGCTGCAGCGGCAGCTTCTGCCTGCGCGCGTGCCCGCGCCTGAGAAGGGTGAACTGGAAGAGGCACTGCATTTGAATGAAGAGGCTGGACGCCGGTCGCGATGCAAGAGTCGCAGAGACGAGCATGCTTTAAGTCACGGGAGCGTTCGCCACGGCAATTACGCCCGTTTTTGACGTACACGCAATTCTCTTTGGTGAAGTATTCGCGATGACCGCATTTCTCAAAGACGGCTGGAAAAGGAGGGATGTTAGCTTCTGCGACGCACGTGTGGAGCGATCTGAGAACGGACCGTAGTACGCGGTGCACATTGATCTGCAAGGATGACGAGGGAGACACGGAGGTGAGATGCGTGAATGTGAAGAGTATAGGGAACAAAGCGGGAGCGGGATGTGTACATATACGGATCATTGTGGAGATGAGGGCGCGAGAAGCGGCGACACGGGGCGAGACGAAGCCGAAGCCGAAGTCGGAGCAGGAGAGGAAACGACGAGATCCGCTTGAGTAGATGATATGGTTTGGCTCACACATACACATATTAACAATTATCCCTGTCTCGATGGCCGGAACTGCGTCAGTGTCTTTCCTTTTTCCAGGCCTTTTGCGTTGGATCGTGCGCCATGTGCACCATGTGCACCGCTGAGGCCGCGGCCGCCACACATCGTCGGCGTGTTCGACATCCGGATGCCGTGCAACGCCTATAAAGCAACTTACACTCTACTTTCACGGCTAGAAAGCCCATTTGCCGTTCGAGCACGACCTTCGCCAGTTACATTGGACGCGAGCTCGCCAACGCGTGGCTTTTCCGAAAGCGGTGCGGCGCGATCCCATGCGCCTTTGAGTTGCAGGCATGGGGGATTTTATCCGGAGCCCTGGAGACGAACTCTGTCTGGGTCGTGGTGGGGCGGGCCAAGATCGATGATGCCTTAAGTTCGTGACCCAGGATGCCCTGTGCCACATCGCCGCTGTGTACGTACATACAATAAGAAAATGCCCCGCAGAGAGAGCACGTTCGCGCATTGTGAGCTAATAACATATACGCCATCTGGAGCTAGAACTCAAAAGCATGTGAGACTCGAAGCGGATGTAAGCACGATCGATTCAATCGTCTGATCTGGAGAACTGAACTGCTTGCTTCGCTGCACGTCGATAGCGGGTAGTGCTCCGCGCCGGCTTCTCGGCGTTATAGTTGTCCGCTGAACCACCGTATGTAGAGAGTAACGAGCCACATGGCATCTATACGGATACAATCACGAGCGTTTAATAGTTATGCGACTCAGTTCGAACACCCGCGCCACGCGGTAACTGTCAGTGTCATGGCCGAATTAAACCTGAAAACGCTCCGTTTAGATAAAGTTACACTCTGAACAATGCTAAACTTTTTTATGTATGCTGTCCAAGCAAGCTTCAAAATTGAGCCGTTAAAATCGATGAATTGAGAATACGGCCTGTAACTAGTGAGACCTCGTTTACACCGGTCCGAGAAACGTCTTATGGACATTGCACAGGTATAATGAGGCTTACAGCTCAACTACATGGTCGCTGCGTCCTCTGGAGCCCTTTTTAATTCTTTTTATGTGTACGCAAACGCATGACCCATTGCGGGCCTCTATATATATGAGTGCAGCTGGAACACACAACGCTGGCCGGAATTCACAAGCCGATGGCCGGCTACTATATGAACCTGCCTCTATTGCAACTGACTGCGCGATCCGCGTGTTCCAGAACGCATTAATCGACGCGATGCGTCTTAATAGTCTTGAACAGCGCCACAAAAGCCCTTGCGAAATATTACTCCATTGTGTCGCATATTTACATCAGATCCGCTGTTCGGGCCCTGGTAAATGCTGAGTTGCCTCCCGACCCGCTCGCACGACGGCTCGTACGACGGCGCATCTTTGTCGCCAGTCGCACCAGATACCACAGTCGTACATAGCTAAAAACGTACTGTAAACGCATGCAATCGATTTGTCCACCGTGGCTTTCACATCTTGAGCTGTGATTTTTCTAGACATACGCTTCTTCGTGGTCACATGCCCATATGAACATAAATATCGATCGGCAACGGCCTTTCCGAGATTGCGCTGTACGCACGCGGCGTACTTGCCCCCGCATCCATTGCAACTTGCATACAGTGTGAATCCACCCCACTCTTCTTATTTTCCTCCATATATACACGCCTCATCCGCCCACGTAGTCATATCTTTGCTACATCGTCGCTTCCGCAGTCTAGTAAGTCCCGCTTGCTTTTGTCAAAGAAAAGCGCATCGAGATTGGCAATAAAGCAGGTTTCAAAGCAGCCGGGTGGTGGCGGTTCGGCAAGCTGCGCTTTTGATCACTATAGTCGGCATTGTAGTGTGTGCCCACATGTTCAGCAGCAGACTTCGTCGAACATATATCCAGGGTGAGACAGACAGTTGACAGACGTGAGCTGCGACAATTAACCTGATATAAATGTATTCAACTCAATATTAACTATCTGGTAAATGCGACACACATAAAACATCATGACACAAGATCCGTGCACGTTAACGTTCGCACGTGGCTATATTGCTTGTTCCTCGCCTGTTCTCAGCTGTTCACCACGCGGGCGCCGATGTCGCGCTTATGAAGCAGTCGCTTACAGGTTCCCCTACCTCTTCCAAGTTCTCACTAGTCTCTTCTTATGCTTACTGTATGCAGCACGAGACTGTGCGGTGCAGTCATATAGTTTAGTAACCTGGTTTCGATCTGTCGCTGTAAACCGAACATCAGCACCATGTGAACCGCTTGCACCCCTTTTCGGGCCGGCACCGGCACCGGAACTTGACGTGACTTCCGAGGATACACAAATGTATATGAGTAATGATCGTGTTCCTCTCTTTACAACCGTGAAATCTTCAATCACGTTCAACCAGGTGCCTGCCTCCATATGCCATATATATGCGCGTCGTGACGCGTTTTCTCCTCGCACCCTTACCCTCAACATCACCGCGCACGGGCAGCCATGAACATGGACGCGTAATAACGCGTTTGTCCGTGGCGGCTCAGCACGCGCGTCGCGTTCGATAACGGCCGCCCAGAAAACGCGTCGGCGCACAGCGGCGGCGTTTGGCGGCCGCCTCTCCACCGCAAAGAGCTGCGCGATCTCCGCATTTTCACTTTTTTTTTTCTTTTCTCTAATTTTCTTTTTACCGTCTGGAGGTTTAACCGTGCAAGTGCAGTTGACGTGTATAGCTAGCTCTTCCAAGGTCCCTCCCTGCTCTCGCCTGTCCGGATCCGGCGTTTTGGTCGTCGTCGTCGTCCTGTCACGATGCAACTCCTGTCACGATGCAACCCGGCTCTGCGTTCCCCAGCTCGCTTCAGCGTATGGCTTTTGGGCCTTGCGCTGCTCGTTGTCGTCTCTCTCTCCGTCACTTTTTCCTCTTACGTCGACACCGACCGCATTCTCTCCATCCAGATCCCCTTCCTCCCATCCTCCTCGACCTCCTCCTTTTCTTCTTCTTCATCATCCTCTGGAGGTCACGAAATAGACAACGCAAAGCTCATCGAAGCACGCGTCTCCATTGTCAGCCAGTACGAAGTCAACCGGATTCTTGCGAGCGCAGACTCCCCTCTCGCCGACCTGCGTCGATGTTCTCACCCGCATCGCGTTGCCAACGCGGCAACTGTCCTCATGTCCGAATCCGGCACCGAAGGCACTCTCGCGCGACTCGAATTTCCATCGTGGGATCTCAACGCGTCTCCCGTGTTTAATCCTTCGATCCTGCCGTACCCATCCGGCGCGGCAGCTCCATATTTTGCGATCGGACGCCGCGACGAGCGTGTTCAGTTCGAAAACATCACGCTTCCGAAAAACTCAATTGTGTACTGCGACCTTGACTGGACCAAGACTAAGAACGTCGAGCGTGAAATTCTGCAGTGTGTTTCGGAGCAAAAGATAATAGACTGGCCATTTTGGCCTGTTCAAAATGGCGCATGCCCAACTTTCCCTATCATGGCCGATGACATTGGTCCCATGGATGCGCGCGTTCTCTTTTCCCCGCTTGGCGAGCCACTTCTTATCTCAGGCTACCACGGTCTCACGCCTGGATCATGCTGGGCCATGTTTGTCATCGATCTTCGCGTTGTCATCCCCGAACTCGCCAAAAAGATGCAGATTGAAGACGTCCCGATCCGATTTACGACATACACTGAGTTACCAGCAGCAGGCAAGCCTGAGGAGATTACCAAGAATTGGTTTTTCATTTTTGACGAGAAAAACATGCCGTACATCCAACGAGATTTCAACCCTCGCTCCGTTGCGCAGTTGAACGTACCTGACGCGCCCGCTCCAGCGACGGAAAAATCAGCTGACACTGACACTGACGCTGACGCGGACCATCGTCTTCGTCGCGACATTAGCTACGCCAAGGGTGTTATCTCTCGCCGCGATGCTGAGCAAGAGAAGAGTAAGCCGAAAACCTCGCTTGTGCCAGTTACGTGGAACAGCGGCTTTACGAATCTCGAGTTGACTGACGACAAACCTACATGTGTCACCAACTTACTACACGAGGTCAGCGAGGGCACAGGAAATTTCGAAAACAGAATCCATCAAGCTACGAATGCGCTTCGTGTCACGCTGTGTGATTTTCCATGCATTCCAACGATCCACAACACTGTTCTGGTGGAGATTTTCCACGTCAAATATAACAGCATGCTTGAAGTGTTTTATCGCCGTTATGCGGTCATTATGAATATGACTGCACCATTCGAAATCATCGGACGCACGAATAACATTATTTATGTTGGATCAGATGAAAAGTCGTTATTGTACTCTGTCTCAATGTCGTGGGATCATCAGCATATGAAGCGCAGAGGAGAGTGGAACGAGACATTGTATGGTGGGAAAGAAGTCTGGAGTTTTTTGGATGATGAAGAAGCGGAAACGTTTGCGAATTTGCAGAATGCGCCGGATGAAAAGCCGACTGCTGTGGAGGAGCTGCCGAAAGACCAGAAGGCGACGCTTGAAGTTACTACCTCCGGGCATACAGAGAGTGGGGCTGCATCTGCAGCAGCACCGTCAAAGTCTGGGATTGAAGTGTCGGTATCACCAGCTGGCGGCTCTGATGACTTCAACTTTGACGGCATGGCTGCACAAGAGTCTACAGGCATCAAAGAGCTGGATTCGAATGCCAGGTTTTTACGCGCTCGGGATAACGAAATCACATCTGATGACTCGGATGTTACTGACAAATCCACGCCAGAAGGTGCCGAGGATGGAAAGCCTATTACCGGCGTGTTGATGGGAACCGAACAAGAGAAGGAAGCTGTTGCACAAGAGATGAGTTTAGTTGATAAATTCATGAATCAATATCCTGCGCCGAATTCGACCTACTCCAACCCATTAATCAACAAATACTATCATGGGTGGATGGACGATATGATCATGATTCATGTTGGAATCAATGATCGAGAAGGTGGTGTTATGCATGTCACGGCTCGAAGTTTACTTGATTGTCTTGTCGTTTGTCATAGTAATGGAACCATCTCGGAGCACCCGGGTGAGGTGCAGACGTGATCTGGCTCGGGTATGTGCTGTTGGACTAATCTTGGATAGGCTTGTATTACTAAATATTGTTAATAACATGTTTTTTTTTCTTTGCCATATTGTGGTCTGTATTGTACAGTATCTGTACTTTATAAACTCGATGAGCCGGCGGGGGTGGGTCTCGCTACGCCTCCGCGTATAATAGTAGTTTGAGAGTAGATCGCTCTCGAACGAGCGCGCGCGCGTGTACACCACCCTATTCCGCAAAGCCGCACGACCTCTTAACCTGGGCTCCGTCTATAAAGCGCGAGGCACTCCACAACTTTTCTTCCGACAAAATTTTTTTGCCTCAGCGCATCACGATGTTCCAGTATGGACGATAGCAGCAACTCCGCATCAAAGACCTTAGGCTGATCAAATTTGAGAAGCAGACGGTATTGATGCGAGTGTGTTGCTGTTGTCTGTGGTGTAACAACGTGTTGTTGTAGTCATTCAATACTAATACACATAATATTTACTCATCAACTCAGGTCAGCTCCAACGATGTCAACTCTGCTTTTCTTGCAAGCGCACGGCGTTGTTGATTCAATTTTGCATTCATCCACGATATGGTCTGTGGTTTCATGGATGAAACGAAGATATTGCTCTTTCACGGTGATGATTGTTAGTCAGAATTCACACTGGTTGAGATATATGCTATTATCAAATGAGAACATTTTCTTCACTTTCTGAGTCAAAGAGCTTCTTCGTTTCGTTTCATGAATACTCTGATCTGCTGATATGCAAATATCCTAAATACACTTCCATGCTTAAGAACTGCCGGAATGTATGAATCGTTGGTGGGTCGATCGTCTCCACGTCTGACTGTAGAATTCTCGTGTTGCATCATACGTAGAGCTGTAGTACAAACATCCTAGATTTTCGTCCACGTGATTTTTTGGATGACGCGAACAGGCGGAGAGTTTCCACATTTGATCGTTATCAGCATCTTGGGAATTGTTACGCAAACGCGCGCACGTCTTAGTTATAACTCCTCGTGCTCTTCGTCCTCGTCCCCGTCCAACTCCCCTCCTGTATCGGCGGCAATTGTCTTCCGCGCAGGTTTCTTTAGTGTTAATTTTGACTCGGCATTGTGCAATTGCTTACAGTTACGGCTTGGATTAAAGTCTACTGACACATAACGCGCACACCGACGGAAAGCACATACAGTACACACAATGGCTCTCTTCTTCAAGTCCCCACTAGACATTGAAGTCCACCTTGACGGCGAGGACCAGCGCAAGCACGTAGATGTGCGTCTTGATAAGCGGCGTAAAGAGAAAGTTCCGCTTTTTGTCGATGGCGAGACCGTGAAGGGTCGCGTTACCGTCCGACCTAAGGATGGCCGCAGACTTGAACATATTGGTATTAAGGTGCAATTTATTGGAACCATCGGTAAGTTTTATTCTGCTGCATCAGAATCTGCGCGAAGGTGTCTAATGATAATTAGAAATGTTCAATGATAGAGGCAACACTTACGACTTTCTGACGCTTGGTCAGGAACTTGCCGCGCCCGGTGAGCTGCAGCACCCCGAGTCTTACGAATTCGAGTTCCGGAACGTTGAAAAGCAGTTTGAAAGTTACAATGGTATCAATGTTCGTCTTCGTTATTTTGTTCGTATCACTGTTGGCCGGCGGATGGCGGATGTTATCCGCGAAAAGGACATCTGGGTGTACTCGTACAACATCCCGCCGGATACTGTCAGCTCGATCAAAATGGATGTTGGTATCGAGGACTGTCTGCACATTGAGTTCGAATACTCCAAGTCTCGCTATCATCTTAAGGACGTCATTGTCGGTCGTATATACTTTCTTCTCGTGCGCCTGAAAATTAAACATATGGAGCTGTCAATCATCCGTCGCGAAACGACCGGTACGCCACCTAATCAATACAACGAGTCTGAGACGCTCGTGCGGTTTGAGATCATGGATGGTGCGCCTGTTCGTGGTGAGACTATTCCTATTCGCTTGTTTCTGGGTGGCTTCGACCTCACGCCGACGTACAGAGACGTCAACAAGAAGTTCTCAACTCGTACGTTTTTGTCGCTTGTTTTAATTGATGAGGACGCCCGTCGGTACTTCAAGCAGAGTGAGATTGTGCTGTACAGACAGCCTTAGGTGTGGTTTTCTTTTTGAAGTTTTTTTTAGATGTTCTTGTTTTTGTTTAGTTTGTGTTACGTCTTACGCGCTACTGTAAATGGTTATCTTTAATAAACGCATTGGCAGAAATACATTTGCTCATTTGTCAAAGTAAAATCAATTTTAACAAGTCTATATTTCCAAACTACAACATGATACACATACAATCTGCATGGTCAATATATACGGTACAATCTCGAATTCACAGCCCGACTTCACTTTCACAATCACTGTTATGTACTTAAACGGTCTCACCAACGGCAGGTTCGTAGCCACCGTCCTCAGGCCGCATGTTGTTTGGCGGATCTATTGAGGGCATGAATTCGAGAACCACGAAGATAGCGCCGACGCTTCCATCTATTAGCAGTTGCAACCAGATTACACGACGCAAACTTACAGGAGAATGACGGAGCCGCCGACGATACGGAGAGCACCAGGTGCAAGGATGATAGCGCCCATGAAGATGTAAACTGTGTTCTCAGTTAGTAGTGTTTAACACGCAAATAAAAGAAGACGTACAGAGGCCGCGACCAATGAATGAGGTCAGGAAGGACGCGTAACGGGCGATGTATGTGATGCTTGAGAACTCTGCCGATTATTAGTGACCTTCGCGCACAGCATGATTGGTGATCATACCAGCGGCAATGACAAGAGCGCCAAAGAAGATGGTGTAGAACGCCACAATAACCTAGCTCGTTAGCGACAAACTGCGTGCGCAATTGGTGCTCGCTGTGCATACATTACGGCTATTGAAGATGTTAGTTTGACACCATACAGTTCACATTATAGACTTGAGCACGTACAATGACAATGGGAAAAACGAGTTGATGCCACCGAGTAGCTTGATATGTTGTTAGCAATTATTTCAAGGTATTCTGCTTGTGTAACTGTCAGCTAGAAAGAGAACGTACCATCAACGCGCCGATAACCATGTTAACGATACGGAACGGACTAGCAAAGCTGTCAACGTCGAAAAGCGCCATTTTGAAAGTTCAGTGTGCAAAACTAAAATTGACAAAAAGATGATATGGACAATTAAACTTTGCCTTTGAAGCGAAAGGTGTAGAAACAAAGAATTTCAGCAGCGAAAGACGTGAGAATTGAGGGAGTTGGGTTGCGAGTAAAGTGATACCAAAGCCCGAGGACGACGGCGACGCGGCACAAGCCGCACGCGTCCCTGGGCTGCACCGCCAAATGCGGCCCCGTGCTTATTACCCCTGTATACTGCTGAGGCGCAGAGCTCCAAGACATCTGGTCTCATGGGGGTAGACTCACGGACACGCTTAACTTTTTTAAGATCGCGGAGACACAAAAGGCGAATACGAGGACAACTTCAAACTATCCACACATCTTGAAGCAGAAATTCGATCTTGGCTCACGGATTCGGAATGTCGCGTCTTGAAACTAGTATAGTATTACTGGTACGACAGTATATTAATCATGAAAACTTGATCTTCATAGCGACGAGACGTGGAGCTGAGGCAAATGCCCTGTAGCGGAATTGCCTTTGCACAATCCCCACCATGGCAGATCGAAGCTCTCGATGGGGCTTACTAGTGGTGATTGCTGCCGCTAAAATAAAGCTGAAAGTTTGTAACAAACTCACCCTCAAATTCTCCTGAGACTAAACTATCTTTTCTTAACATCAATATAAGTGAATGATCATCCGAAACGTTTAGAAAGAGTGCAGTGCAACCCGATGCTGATCTGGGAGTCGTTTTGAGTGGTGCTTTTAGCGTCGAACTTGAACTGTCCCCTTATAAAAGTAAGGTTTCACTTTACACAAGCCCTTGCCCACCATCACGAGAAAGCGCGTTTGACGCGCGTCGGCGACGCGTAAGCTGTAAACACTTCACCTGTTTGATCAGTGCATCTCATCGCTACTGCAATTATTGGAGGGCATATATCAGCACAAATGCTAAAAGGATAAAAAATTTTAGGGACGTAGGTCCCAGGTCGCAGAGAACTCTTCCACTGAATAGCTCTTCCTCAAACAGTTTTTTCAAGAGGGCTTACCGCTGCCTGTGTAATGCTGAAATGCGAAGTCATAACACTGGAAAAAATGTCGATTCTACAACCAAAGGAAGGTGATGACTGGGAAACCGCAAAGTGCAGCTAAAGCGGGATAACTATGTTGAGTAGGTCTATCATGAAAACTGCGTTGTAGGCGACATGTCAGTATTCATCTCTGAAAAGGCTCCGCAGAGCTTGGCTTGTCACAGTAGACTCCTCGGCATATCAAAGCTGCCCGTAACCATTACGTGACTTTCGGTCTACGCATTCGGCTCAGTTTGAGATCATTGATGAAAATTCGAGCGCTGATAGAGTATGTAGTTAAGGAAAAGTTTTATGTCGAGTTGTAAAAACATCTCTGAAGGAAGTATCACTGTTTTGAGCGCGCATGAAATGGTCTTTGAGGCTCTAAAAACTCGTGCAAGATGATAAATATGACAAATTGGGCACTAGTAATGTAATGCGCATGTATATCTGCAGCTCAATTGTCTTGTTAGTGGACAAAATAGAACGAAAGCCCTATTGAAGCCCTACCGATGAGAATAAATCATGATGCTCATTAAGCTCTCACGAAACAAATATCATATGTAGCTTCTTCGATTCCATGAAAAGAGCACATTATGTGTTATTTTCGACCTAGCTGATGATGATGATGATGATGTTTTTTTAGCGTTTTTGATCTAGCTGTAGCGGTCTAAATACTTCTTCACGAAGAGAAGGCGATTACCAAGAAGATGATAGGTAAACTTGATATATTAACATATACAGAAACATAAGGCGCATTTTGCCTCTTTAGATACATAGACAACCGAAGATCCTTCTAATTATTTCCCTACCATATATCTCTCTTGAATCAGAACCTCCTCTAGCCCTGCGAGCCCTGCGAGCCCCGCGTGACCGGACATCTTCTACGTCAGACAATCTCACGGCTAGATGCTGCACGACCCTGCAAGATAAGTTTGCCTAATTAGGATATCAAGCCGTTCATATATGTACGTATTAATATGTATCTCCGATACGATAGTATCGCCAGCCGTATCATGTCCGGGTCTGACCTCTCATCCCGCAGTCGGACATAATCCGATCTAGCAAACCACTATCGTAAAGTAGATGCAGAGCGGATGTCTACAAGTAGCCCGCCGACTCGCCATAGTTTTAGTCAGAAGAATGAACACTTGTCCATCTCCACATCCTTGCACCTATCCCTTACCGACACCCGAATACGTCGACGACACCAGCCAACCCTACCACCGATCCTGACAATGATATTCTTTAAAGCCTATGAGCAAAATCAAAGCCCGCATATCAGCGTGTGCGGCTCAGGCAAAGAGCTATATAACGGCATGGGCCCTGTCAGTGAGTCAATGAGAGTAAGGTAATGAAACAAGAAAAATGGATCAACTGCAGTATACGATGGAGATTTGAGATGAAGACAACGGCAGTTATCGAGGTTTTGGAGATTTACGACACACATTGGCACCATATGGCACCGATCGATCGATGAGATGTAAGCCGCACGAGCAGGGCAGCGTCGCAGCGTCATTTAATGCACGCGTACAGTATGAATATATATATGGAACCCCAACATCCTTTCGATACGCCCAACGTCATTGAATCGCGCGAGGATCGAGACTCTGCAGTAACTAAAGATCGAAGATAACATATGTATTCTAGTGGAGTACAATTCCTGATCACATAGTCATCTTTGAAGTTGCTTGCTGTTTCTTAGTACGATGTCGTCACTTGACACTGCTGAAAGACTTGTGGGTGGATCGGAGTCGCAGAAATCAGTAATCTCATTCGATCGCGACACTGATGTATCGGAAATCCCACTTATTCATGCTGAGCTCGTGAAGACATTTTGCTCGCATAAGACGCTACCGCTTGAGTATCGACTTGATCAGCTTAGGAAACTGTACTATGGAGCGCTCGATCTCAAAGAAGAGCTCTTGGATGCGTTGTACGCGGATCTTCATAAGCCACGCGGCGAGGCTATCACATCGGAGCTTGACGTATCCATTAATTCCATTCTTGAAGTCATAGCAGCATTGCCTAAATGGTACGCACCTCAACGGGTGCCTAGTGATCTAACATGGGCGGCAATGAAACCAACAGTACGGCATGAGCCATTTGGAACTGTGCTTATAATTGCCCCCTTCAATTTTCCAGTCTACCTCACACTGCCACCTCTTGTTGGAGCCATTGCTGCTGGAAATACAGCAATTGTGAAGCTACCAGAGTCAGCTCCGCAAACATCAAGAGTGCTTGCTAAACTGATCGACTGTTTGGACAATGAAGCTTACAGAACTGTGCAAGGCGCGATCGAGCAATCGCTCGCTTTGAATGAGCTGAAATTTGATCTGGTCTTTTACACTGGAAGTACTCGGGTTGGACGTGAGATTGCGATCAATGCGGCAAAAACGCTTACACCTGTTGTGCTGGAGCTTGGAGGAAAAAGTCCTGTTTTTGTGTTGAGTAACTACAGAATGGACATCACTGCCAAAAGAATTGTGCATGGGCGATTCACCAATACGGGACAGGTGTGTGTCGCTCCTGATTATATTTTGGTAAAGCGTGGTCTAGAAGAGGAACTTATTTCTGCACTTAAAGCTCAAGTTGCTGAGTTTTACTCCGAAAAGCCGAAGGAGTCGGAAGCTTATGGTCGGCTGGTGAATGGTGCTGCTTTTGAAAGAATTAAAGCAGTCATTGAGAACTCAAAAGGTCGGATAATTACTGGCGGAGTAAGCACAGCAGACGCGATGGAACGTTTCATTGAACCGACCATCATAGCGGATGTAACCCCACAGGATTCAAGTATGGCCGGTGAGCTCTTTGGCCCAGTTTTGCCCATCATGACAATCGATACGATCGATGAAGGGATTGAGATAGTCAACAAGTATCATCCTAAACCGCTTGCGTTGTATATCTTTTCTCAAAGCAAATCAGATCAAGAACGGATTCTCAGTTACACACCGTCGGGTGGTGCAATGATCAATGGTACCACGGTGCACGTTGGAGCGTCTTGTCTTCCATTTGGCGGTATTGGAGATTCTGGTATGGGAAAGTACCACGGTCGGTATTCGTTTGAAACCTTTTCTCATCAGCGCGCGCTTCTTACCGAGCCATTTTGGACTGAATTTATAACAGGCCTACGTTATCCTCCTTATACTCCAATTCGGGTATCGCGTTTTTCCGCTGCTATAAGATTGGTACCATTCTTTTCTCGGACTGGACCCATCCCGACGACACTACTTGGCCGTTTTTGGGGTTATATTCGACGCTTGTTTACCAACAATTAAAGTCTAAAAAAAAAGCAGGAACTGTTGAATACTTGACTCCGGTTTACGTGAACAATGTTTTGCTACGAGTATGTACACAAATGTGGGAACAAATATCTATTCCTTTGATAAGAGCAGACAATGAAAGCAGAACATGTTATCAATCACGAAATGGAGTTTCTGGGAGTACGTAGTTATCGATTTTCACAACTACAGTACAAACCGTGAATATGGTTTTTTTTTATCTTATATGTATTATGTAGCTATTTACAACTACTCGCCTATTGGTGTTAATACAATAACAAACAGACAAACAGGTCGAGATTAACAGATTGCAAGAAGGAAGGAGAAAGAGATATAAAAGGAGAAAAAAGTAGAGTACTGTATCCGCGATCCAGATGTGCCGTCTACGCAGCTTTTGACAGGATCTGAGGGTTGGGGCTGCAATCTGCGCGCGGCTCAGATATGCGACATCTTTGGCACGCGGTGAATCTTTCAGGTCCCGGGGTCAGGAGCCCAATAGTTAGTAAATTCACCTCACGTTCACCGCAAAACTTTACCCGCGCCATTCAGCTTCTCACGATCTCGTGAGATTACGGACTGCTGTTGCTTGAGGCTTCTGTGCCAATTGCGACTGCTGGGTTTCTCTCGCGCACTTGCAGCGCGAAAAACTCTCCGTCTCGCGCCGTCATTGCTGGGGAAGATAAGCCCGGTCTAGTTCTCGCGGCATCTGAACTCCACCGACACGCGACCACCATCACCAGTACCGCGTTCACCACAGCCACCTCAGAACACATAGACGAAACCCTCACGACAACGATGGTGGCGTACCGCGTGCCGTTAACGACACGCGCACGCGCGTACCTGCGCACTCGTCGCGGCTACATCGTGCTTACGCTGCTGCTTCTTGCAATCGTTAGCATCTCCGCTGCTGCATCCGCCTCTGCCAAAAGACTTGCTGTTGCTGGGTCCTCAGGAGATGCCGGAGTGTCTTCATCACTTCAAGCAACTGGGACTGGAATCGGAGGCGGTGCTTATGCAGACGCGGTCAAGAACAGCTATATCCCTTCCACATCATGGGAAACGCCGTTTTCATTTTCCGTCTCCGGCGCATCGAGCCATATTTCCGTACTACCTCCGCTAGAATCGCGATGTCCTGTATACGCCTTTTTTGACGAGACAGAATTGCAAGCTGCAGGGCTCAATGTCACGACAGAACTTGAAATCGTCAAGGCTTGGCGTAAGGCATACTGGGCCTTGGGCTTCAAACCTGTCGTCCTGGACTTGGAGACTGCGAAGCAAAATCCGCGGTATGTCGAGCTCGCGCCTCTTCAAAAGACACTCCAGGGTCAGGCAAAGCTTGACGTTCTTACTTACCTTGCATGGGGTTCAATGCCTACTGGTATCCTCATGAACCACAGAGTACGTTCGCTTCCTTCAACACGTCTGACTCTTTGCTAACAGAGTAGGTATTTCCAATGACCACATGGCCCACTCACCCTATACTCCAGCAATTCCGGCAATGTCAATTTGGCCCGTTGACTATTTACAAAGACCTCGGCACTGCGTTTATCACCGCGTCAAACGAAGCAGTTGAAGACTTCCTTGGCAAGGCGTTCAGCGCAAATCATCGCACCAACATGGCTGAGTTTATCGACGAGGTAGTGACGGTGGAAAACGACAAACTAGACTTATTTGCGCATTACAGCCCGCAAACAGTCCAAAAACTTTACTCGCTCACACTCGCGGACTACGAAACCAAGCTTCCAGAGCTGATCAACTCGCATCTTCACACTACTTGGCTCTCTCGCTTCCCAGATGGTATCTCTGTCGTTTTGCCAAAGGCGGAAGGCGTCGACTCGCTCACAGTGTATCCTGCAGTCGCGACGGCACGCTCACTTGCAGTGTGTCCATCATCTGAGCTTGAAGCAGCCGGTTGTCCGCCGAACATCCCAGACTGTTACAAGTGCAGCAAGCGGATGAAAGGTGACTTTGTGCATTTAAGTCCGGCAATCACAACCCGCACCACCGAATTCACCTTTATCTCCGTCCCACACCCACTCACCCAACTTGCCCTATCTTACTCCTCCGTCGCGCTTCTCACACCCGATCTCGTCCGCAGATACACTGCTCGGGATACATACACTGCGGCGATAACTCGTTCAATCATTCCTGAAAACGAGCAACTCGGTGCGCCAAATTTACTACTCGAACTCAAGCGTCTTGCAGCTGCAAATACAGAGGTTTTGGATGCACAGTACTACTCCATTTTTGAGACTCAAATTGATGAGTTTGTTGGTAGTGTGTGCACTCTGGATTCATATTTCACACACGCAGTTGGCTTCTCGTTTGGACAAAATTTGCCTCCTTTGAAACAGACTAAGCCTGTTGTCCCACAGGTGACAACCACGCAATCTGACGGCGGTGCAGGCGACAGCGATGATGACGACGCAGCGGCAATGAGTGCTACATCTGACTCCGGCGGCATGGGCATCGCAAACAAGCACTCCCCGGTATCACATCCGAATCGTCGGACATACTCGGACCTTGAGCCTATCCTTGCGCAATGTCTTTCCCCTCCACGCGCCCGGAATCTTCACAAATTCAGCGCAAAGTCCGGAACAGCGACTGCCGCCACCCGTGCAGTAATTCTTCCTGCGTCCGACGTCCTCACCACATCACGAGACACCGTTTTACTTATCGATTCGCTCCCACCATCAACCGAAGACGCCGTGGTAGCCGCTTCAAACGCGGGCAAGAAAGCGGGCCTCGCAAAACGACTAAAGCAAGTACGCATGATCGAGGGTTGGAACATGGCTGATGCGGAACTTTGGCGATTTGTACGGAGTTTGCATGAGCGGATTAGGCAAGAACGCGCTGTTTGGGCGTAGTTCCTCTTTGCCCTTTTTGTTTGTACTTTATACCGTGTTCACGACTTGTTCAATGTACATTTTGCCTGTTTGGCTCCTACTTTTTTGCTGTTGTTCTTTTTTTTTTTTGTTTTTTGACGAGTTTATGTTGTGTCGTTAACGAATTGTTGTAGTGTGTGGTCACTTGTGTATATGTATGCATGTATCAATGAAAGACGTCTGTCCGATTGGGGAATCTACAAATTCTTGCATGTAACGCTTGTAATATGTATGATAATTGTAAATATATATCCAGACCCTTGCCATAACGAATGCAAAGCAACAAAAATTAAACGCATGAACAAAACAACAAGATAAAACAGACGAAGACACCAGCGGCTGCCCCTACACCAAAACAACAAGATAAAACAGACGAAGACACCAGCGGCTGCCCCTACACCAAAACAACAGAACAAAAAAAGAAAAAGAGAATTCAACAAAAGAGAACCTGATTGGAATAATGAACCTGGTTAAAACACAATTGGCCGTGCAGCACCCTCGGGAAGTCTCACTTTCGCACGCATGATCGCGCTTGCAGAGGCAGACGCAGACGCACTCTCCTCTGCACGTTCATCATTCTGTACCTGCTCTTGCGCCTCTTCTTCTCTTGCTTCTGCCTCACGATCCTGCGCTTCACTCACAGCAGCACGATCATTTTCCGCTGCAAGCTCGTTAATGAATCGATACTGCTCTCCTCGCGAGAAGTAGAACGGTTTTACCCGCTCACTCTCGTCTTGCTTCATGAAAGTGTCGACAACTGCTTCTGTGATTAAAACGTATCGCGTGGAAGACTCTGGAAGTTCGTAATTTACATTCAAGAGAAGCTTCGCCACTATAGATTTCAAACCTCGCGCTCCGGTACCTTGTGCCAATGCCACCCTCGCGAGTGCTTTCAGAGCTGGAACGGTAAACTTCAATTCTACGCCAAACATTCGGAACGAGTGCTCGTATTGCTTCAAGATCGAGGATTTAGGCTCGAGAATGATTCGAACCATGTCGGCTTCGGTGAGGGGAAGTAGGGGAGTAACAAGCGGAATTCGTCCGATTAGTTCGGGAATCATTCCAAACTTGGTGAGATCCTGCGTCTCAACGTGGTTAAGTAGTTCAGCTTCAGAAATATCTTGCTGCACTGCTGATGATGATGATGGTGAGGAGACGCCAGGTGTGCGAAATCCGATCGAGCTCTTTGTGTTTATCCGTTCTTCAATGATTCGTTCAAGCCCGACGAACGCACCAGAAAGCACAAAGAGAATATTACTCGTATTGACCACATACGATTCTTTCGTCTGAGTTGCTGTTCCGGTTGTTCTCTTGACCGTGATATTCGATCCCTCAAGCATCTGCAGCAATGCCTGCTGCACACCTTCACCAGCGATATCCTTCGTTGCAAAGACGCCTTGTCGGGCCGGTTTTGCAAGTTTGTCGCATTCGTCAAGAACAACGATGCCAAACTCAGCCCGCTCAACATCATAATCTGCATTTGCCATTAGTCGCTGAATACAGATTTCAACGTCATCGCCAATGTATCCGGCTTGAGTTAACGCGGTGCAGTCGACCATCGCGATCGGGACTCCAAGTGTTTTCGCAACTGTCTGCATGAGTAGCGTCTTGCCGCTACCGGTTGGACCAAGAAGCAGTACATTTGTCTTTTCCAATACAGGAACATCGTCGTCAGATTGCTCTGTACTCTGTTAGCTAAGGGATCATTCGCGATAAACAACAGTAAGACTCACCAGCAAGGAAGCCCCGCGCGTTATTCGTCGTCTTCGCACTCGGATATTCCGCCTCGACAGGATGCGGTTCAAATCCAGCTGCTCTCCGTAATCGCGTATCGAAATCCTGCCTCAGCCGCTTCTTCCTCTCTTCTTTGATCTGCGCTCTCAAGCAATGATTGAACACCGCCACCGATATCACCGTTTTAGCTCGATCCTGGCCAACCACATACTCATCCAAATGCTTTTTAATCACTCGCGGCGTGAGTCCACCCATCACCAGCGCTCCCGCTGCACCGGTCGCATTACCAGCGCCAGCACCGCCGCTCCCACCGAGCGTTGAGTTTGGAATGATCCGATCATTAACAATTGTGGAGTGCGGCTGCCCCGCTCTTCCGCCTTGCGCGGATGTCGAAGATTGTACAACCTGAGGTCCGGATCCGTACGAGCTCGATTGTGCATCGGGGTTAGATGAAAACTCATGTACGATCAAAGTTGATTCATTCGGTGCGTCGTTCCTTCTGAATAACGGACCGCCTGGAACGCCGCCTGGAACGTATGTAGACGAGAATCCGCCGCCCCGCGTGTCGCGGGTCGAGTATGCTGCGCGATGTACTATTGCTGAGATAGTCCGACGGCGCGTGGAAGCCGCTGCCACGCGTGCTCGTGAAATGCAAAGCATTGTGGTCGTGGGTGACGCGTGGGTGGCGCGTGGACAAGTGAGGCGGAAGGTTGATCTGGCGAGGCGCGTGGAGACCGCGGAGTGCACAAAGACGCGGATTGATGAGGAATCAGCAACGCGGCACTATTCAATGCTGCAGCCCAAATGCAGCTCTGAGTTCTTCACGGTCACACTTGCAAAACACAGACACCGACGTGTTTACTTCGCCCGTTCTCTGGTGTGTAAACAAGACCGGCCGGGGCGGTCTAGAGGGCTGGACTGTGAGCAAGCGGCGCGGTGGGACTTATCGCGGCATCGATGCCCCGCAATTGCTGACACTTGTGAGGCGTCTGTGGAGATGGCGGAACAACCCTTTCAAAATCCATATTATCATTTTACTATCCATGCACAATTATCGATTAAACAAACAGTTCAACAGGCGTATCTCTTCAGTTCGCATACATTAAAAAATCACAAATGCAAAAACGCGTTCCTTATGTCCCCGCCAAAAAAAAAAATCAAGAAATCATGACACTGGTATGTATGTATGTATGCTTGTAACTTATCCACCTCATCTCCACCTCGTCTAATTACCTGCAGCCGCCATCCACTCGGCAACATACAGCGCGGCCTTCTTAAATTTGCGATCACTGTATTTTTCAAAGATTGCGCGATGGTGCTCGCGCGGATTCCGCAGGCACTCGAGAATGATGTTCATTGCCGGCCGCAGCTGGAAGAGTGTGTAGCCCGAGTAGTATACATGACCGTTAGTCCAGTCACCACGGTTCAATATCCGCCGCGAAAGACAGTGTGCGACCGCAGCGAGCCAGCTCGGCAGCGCACCCACGAAGCGCTCATCCATGATCGTGATTTCGAGAATATACTTTGCGAGAGTCCGGGTATCGAGGTCGTAGTCGTCGGCTTTGCTGGTGCGGCGCAGGAAGCTCATGGGGCCGGGCCAGCCAAGGTTGAACTCGAGCAGGCCGATCATGAACCGCTCGGCCTTGAAAATCTCGTCTTCTGTGTATGCGTTGTCAACCATGTAGGCGATTTCCTTGACCGATGGGCAATTGATCTCCTCGTACTTTGCAGCGACAAATAGCGCGGTGGCACCGACTAGCTGGAGTTTGACGAGCGAAACCACCTTGAGGGACAGAAACCGGTCAATGTAGTTGATTGTGAGGAAGAGGGTTTCCGGCAGCAGGCCGAGTCGGTTGTGGACCTCGACGAGCCAGTCGACGAGGATGCTGCGCATGGGCCAATGAATCTCAGTCTGTCTGTCCATGTAGCCTGAGTCAGGGCGGAAACGCAGCTCCAGCTCCCGCATGTAGTTGAAGATGTCCTCGCTGTACTCAGTGACCATGGAGACGTCATACACGTCCTCGTCAATTTCGTAACCTGGTTCGTGGACACGGGCCTCTTCTGAGTGCAAAAAGCGGGCGGCGACAAGTTCCCATTCGCGGCGAGTAGCGTCGTTGATGACGGGGAAGATGGCGTCCGGGTTTGTGGTTGAACGAATGGATGTGACTTCTGTGGAGTCGAAGGTGGAGAGAATGCTGGAGTTGTTGGGTGCGGTAGCGGCGTCGTCAGCGTAGTCGTCGGGCTTGCTGGGTTCAGCAGCAGGGTCTGAAAAGCGCACTGCTGACACGGCGTTCTCGATGATCTCGACTTCGGGGTCGCTAGGTAGGTCTGTGTATACCGAGCGCTGGCGCTGCTGCCGGACCTTCTGGTACACTTCTGCAACGTCTGCGAGGCCGACGTGATGGCGCTCGTCGGCAATGATGTCGCCTGTCGAGGATGCATTGACGGTGCGAGTGGTTGGTTTTGGGCGCAGACCTGCACCGACGGCTTGTTTCTGGACCGGGATCTTTTGCACGAGCTTGCCGGCGGGGATGTGCTGTGGGAGCGGGGCCTTGACGGCGTTGCTGACGTCGCCAAGAGCGACACGTTTTGCGCCGGCTTTAAGACCGGGCTTTTCAGGGAGGGTGGGCATGGCGGTGTGGTGGTGGTCGTAGACGGAGCCTAACACGCCGGCTTGCTTGAGATGAGTGCGGGAGGTTGCGCGGTGGATTGCAGCATTTTCATCCGAACGGACTCTAAGAGTCTGCCGACTCCGTTGCTGTGAGTGTTAGTGGTGTGATGCAATGGAGTTGCAAAGAGCGAGACATACTCTGTCCATGCTGATGTGTGGGCGGAGAGGGATGAGGAGAGCGGGGCAGACGACAGAGCCAACGGCGGGGAAGTGAGCGAGAAGTCAAAAGTCGAAGAAGAAAGAAATCAAAAGAAAAGAAAAAAAAAATTGGAATAAAAAAGGCGGGATCAAAGTGGGGGTGGGAGCGGTGAGGGGAGCAGTTGAGCGCAAAGCGAGGAAGAGGAAGCAGAGCCGCGAGCAGATAATTAATTGAGATGCGTTTGTTGGGGGCAACCCGGAATTCGACACAAGTAAACAAAAGGCGCGTTGGCGCAGTAACGCGCCGCACGCGATGCCGGGCACGCAGTTAAGTGACGAGCAAGACGTGCAAGATATAGAGTTTCTGCGTGCGGCGGGACTGCATTAGCGCGCGGCGCAGGTACGGGGGCGCACAAAGGCGCACAAAGGCGGACAGGACGCACGTGCGGCCGCGATTGGCGGAGACGGAGGCAAAAAGGAGTCCACGAGCACGCCGGGTTTTGGTCAGGTTTCGCAGCCGATCTCCAGGACGCTCTTGCGCGAGGGTCACGCGTCGGAGCAAGCACGGCAGAAGTCCCGGGCAGGAGCGAGGCTGTTATATGTTATATATTTGTTGGTTTTGGAAAAAGGACGCTCTGAGCTGCTCTTCTTCCTCGCCGCCGTCTCCGCCCATCACCGTCACGTTCCCCCTCCGTCTCCAGGGATGGCCGCCCAGCAGCAGCAGCAGCAGCAGCAGCAGCAGCAGCAGCAGCAGCAGCAGCAGCAGGAGCAGCAGATGCAGATGCAGCAGCAGCAGGTGCACCACCAGCAACAGCAACAGCAACACCCCGCCGACTTCGGCGCCTACATCGACTTCTCCGACCTCCAGCTCGACATCTCCGCCCTCGACTTCGACCCCGCCTCCGTCCTCTCCTTCTCCTCCTCCAGTCCGCCTCAAATCCACGGCAAACTCGCCTCCTCCGACCCGCCGGCCCATCCGTATCTCATCCAGCAGCTCTCGCCCCAGTTCCAGCGGCACCACGACGACCACGACGACCACGACGACCTCGACGCCCACGACGACCTCGACGCCCACGACGCCCACCCTCAGCAGGTGCACCAGTTTGACGAGTCCCAGCTGCCGCTCCAGCTGCATCTAAACCTTGACAGCCAGAACTACCACAGTCCACAACACCAACAGCAGCACCAGCAGCAGCACCAACAACAACATCAACAACATCAACAGCAACAGCAACATCAACAACATCAACAGCAACAGCAACAGCATCAACATCAACATCAACATCAACATCAACATCAACATCAACATCAACATCAACAGCACATCCAGCCCGAGCATCAGCACCCTCAAGACCAAAATGTCTACACCGCTGATCACATGTCCTCCGGCTCCCGCACCCCAACAACTAACATCCCCCCTACCTCCTCCTCCGCCTCCATCGACTTCACGGCTACCAGCAGCGTCTTTCGCTCTCCCAGTGGCGTTGTCGACCCCTACAATGTCCGCGAAGAGGTACTTTGCTCCTCTCCGGCTCTCCCCTCGCCCCTCTCACTAACCACCACCCACCATCAGATGATGTTCACACCTCTCCTCTCTCCCGCCGTCACACCCCTCGACAATCACATGACAATCAACAAAGATGTTCCCTACACTGCTGCGTCTTACTTTAGTCCTCTTACCTCCCCCGCTCTGGAAGCACAGCCAAATGGGTTCCCGTTCAACTCGGCCTCCCCTGGCTCCGACGCCATCAACATGGCCAACGCTAACGGCCCTGCAAAGCTCCGTCGTCGCGTCACAGCTCCCTTTTCCATCCTTCCGGGCTCTGCCTCGTCCTCCCCAGCTTACGGCCCCGCTCCCCGCTTATCAAAAGACAACCGCTCATTCTCTGGCACTCCACCGCCAATGGCGCCACAGTCGAGCGGTCCGTCGTCTGTGCCCCGGTCAAACAAGCGACGAGCAACAGGTGTTTTTACCAGCAGCAGCAACAACAACAACAACGGTGACACTTCCTCGTCAGAGAGTATCTCGCCTGAACCTCTACTTTCGCTGTCAGAAAGCACTATGGCTCCCCCGCCTGTGCCAACCTCGAAACCGCTCTCTAGCTCAAGTAGCAGTAGCAGTCTTCGGCGGCTAGCACCAGTCACTCCTGCTAGTTTGATGAATCTGAGCAAAGAGCGTGCAGAGGGCGGCGACACGCTACCGGCGAGCGACACGGCAGAGATGATCATTGAGAGCGTTGCGCGCCGGCAAAGCGCAAGCATCTCTGCCACCAACAGCGCGAGCAATAGTCCGGTTCTTCGCCCGGTGTCCTCTCGCAGAATCAGCATCGATACATCTGCTCAGTCCTTCAGCGCGGCAAATACATCTGCGGCTTCGTCGCCTGCTCTCTCTGCCCAGTTCTCTCCTGCACTCACGGCTGCTTCGTCCTCCGCGGCTTCAACCCCTCTCACCTCCGCATCTTCATCTACGTCTCGTTCTGCACCACGGCCCATCAGGCCGGCGCGGTCACGGACAGGAAGTGTCTCTCTCTCTCCCGCTCTAAAACCGAAAGCTTCGCCGACATTGAAACCAATACTCCCTGACGGTCTTGAAGCGACTTCGGCGGCACTTTTGGCGTCGAAATCAAATTACCAGAATATCGTGGAAGGAAAACACTCTCAACTTGGTCTCGCGTATCCGGAGCAGCTGAGTATCAACTTGACTTCGAAACGGACATCGCATAAGATCGCAGAGCAAGGTCGGCGGAATCGCATCAATTCGGCTTTGACCGAGCTTAATACTCTTCTTGTTGAAAACATGAGCATGCTTTACTCATCTGACGATGAGTCTGCGCCGGCAGATGGGTCGGGTAGCAAGAGTGAGTTTACACCGCAACAACAAGCGTCAAAAGCAAACACTGTTGAGCTTGCGATTGATTATATCAAGAAACTTCACGGACGGATAGATAGATTGAAGAGCCGGTTGAAAAGTACGCAAGCGGAACTGTCTGACGCGCGGACCGCGAAGAAAGTTAAAGTTGAAGGGCCGGTGGTTGTGCAGCAGCAAGATGAAGCGATGGATTGTGATGAAGATCATGCTGTGGAAACGAAAGGGCAGGATTCACTTACCTCGTCGTTGGATACAGTGACCGACAGTACTACATCCGATGCTGCTACTGCTACTGCACAACGCCACAGTGATGATGAAGCAGCATCGTCAACTACAACAGCGTCACCGCGCTCGATTTCATCGTCGTCACCAGCAGCGCTATCAGCCACGTTATCCTCTACATCATCTGCGAGCGCCGGCGCCGCGATTAGTGCGACGGAGGGGAGTACACATGCTGAGGACGTGGATGGCGACGGCGTGATGTCTGATCGCTAAAAAAAAAACTATAAGGACGAAATATTCTTTGCATGGTTGCGTTTTTTTCTTACTTTGACTTTGGTTTTGCATTTGCAGTATAAAAATTAATATCCATACTGACGCGACAAGAAAATAACATCCTGCATAATTTCTATTTCTTTCTTTTTACTTTCTGTACATAGACAATATACACATATACATTATTACAAGTCGATTTGATATTAGAATAAAAAACTACATACATTTACTGGTTTAGTCATACTACCATTGTTGGTTTAATTAGGCTATACTTCACATCACGAACAAAACGTCAAGGGGGGAAAAACATGTACAAAAGTGATATGTATACTGATGCGACAAGTTAAGTGCATCAAAAAAAATTAGAGTACTAAACCAATCAGTCAAAGCAAATAAAACCCTTGGAAAAAAGAAAACAAAAAAACAAAACAGAGTAAAAACCGACGACGCTTTAAGAGATGAAAGTGGCCTCGTTATACAAGTGACCAGCCTCCTCGTACTCCTCATCGCCAACCTTGACCTTGATTGATGACGGGTTCGAGTACTGGTAGATGTACGGCTTTGTACCAGCCACGCCTGCAACGATTTTCTTGACAAAAGCAGGAATCTCGGCCATGACGTCAACGCGCTCGACGAGGTTGGGAATGGGGGACTGCACGACTGCGTCGACGGGGCCGGAGGCACCGGCACCGACCCACTCGAATTTGATCTCAGTGGGCGCAGGCCAGTCGTTTTCAGAGTCCGCTTTGGTGGCAACGTGCTCTGCGACGTTGTTGATCGTCGCGGCAAGAAGCTTGTCCTTGCGAGCAACGGCGCCGATGTTGATCACTTTAGAGCCGTACGAGGGGGGAGTGGTGAATTCCATCATCACAGCCGAGGTCGTGGGGCCCTGGAAGTTGGCAAAGTTCCAGCGAGCAGCACAGTGCTGGGGCTTCATACCCTGGAGAGCCATGACGAACATTGCGAGGCCGCCATCGGCAGAGAGCGCTTTGCCGTTGACTGTGAGGATACCGGAGACGGTGCAGCGGGGCCAGAACATGTGACGCATGGTACCCCATGGCTGGGCGACGTCTGTTCCGTACTTGGTGACACCGTCTTTGCCAATTTTGAAACCAGGGGCCTCTTGGGTGACGGTGATGTCGACAGTGGACTTGTCATTGACGGTCGAGGTGATGTGGTAAGATTTCATGTCTTCAGAAAGCTCGACGGCGACGTTGTCGGCGTAGAAGGAGGCCTTGTTGTCGGAGAACTTGAAGTTGTTGAGATGAGTCGAGGTCCAGATAGACTCGTCTGGCTTATCGGGATGGTAGATGCGGCAAGTGAACTGCGAAGTGGTGTGGAGACCGGCGAGGTTGGACAGGATGATCTGGCAGAAGCAGACGTGGCCATCAGGAAGGTTGAGGTAGAAGACCTGGGTCTCGACGTTTGTGTAGGACAGGTTGCGCCACTTGAGATCTTCGAGCTCCAGAGGCGAGAATGGATCCGCGCCATCGAGGGAGTCGGTGATTGCGTGGATCGCGTCAGGGCCGTAGACGGGCTCAGCGGTGCCTGCGACGGCGGAGATGCTGTGTATGTGTTGTTAGCGATGGGCGACTAGTCAGCAGACGGCCGTGGCGACCACTTCCGCGGGCAATTGGACGTACCCGGACTGGATGAACTTCAGCATCGCGACAAAAGAAGGTCAGATAGGGATGAACAGGGTGGACGATCGGGGGCGGGGAAGGAGGAGAGAACGGAGGCGAGAGCTGGGTGAAGATGAAATGATAAGCCGTGGAGTGGAACCGGAGCCGGGTTTAAGTTGGGTTGAAAAGAGCCCCCAGCCAAAACACAAAACAACCGCCAAAACTCTCTTTTGTTCCCGCACTTTAATACTTGACCAGGCTGCTCAGCTGTGTTGATCGTGCTCTAAGTATTTCCAAGTGTTTTAACTAGTTGTTTATTTCTATGTATCAAAACTAATTGTGTATTTCTAGACCACTATGGGTTTTCTTTGCTTCATCAGGACGACGCCCTCAGCGAGCTTGACTCGATCGGCAACTGCGAGCGCTGCTCGAATGAGATGTTTCTAGCTACAGCACGGTCACTAACTACTGTTTGCTCGCTACTATAGTCACTCGGTCCAATTCAGCTTTGTGAATGCAATGGATAACACTAGGAGCTGCGACCTACCACAAAATAGCTACCCGTTTCCTGTACTCTCCTTGGAAAGCAAACGAGATACTCAGCAAGCGGAGGAGGTCGAAGCAAAACGACTCCAACGACTCCAGGCCTGAGGATCTCTAACGGTCGGTGAGGCTTAAAAATGGAGGGCGTGTGCTAGCCTCTGTAGAAATCTAATACAGGCGTTAAAGATCAAAAAGTGATCTCTCCTGCCGCAAGTTCTAAGTTATCAAAGCACGCCAAGGGGAGAAAAGCTGTACGCAGGTGTCTCTAGATAATACACGTATGCTGTAGTCACCATTGCTATATCATGCAAACAATAGTTTACTGTCAAGTAGAGTTAGATATGCACTGGCTCGCAGCCAATTGCTACATGCTGATACATATATGCGGTCATTTTCTCACTGTATCGCTCGACTGCTTAATAGCTTCCAAACCGTCAACTTTGATCCGACGATCAACATACCCCGCAAACTTCTTAATGACGATCTCAGTCATCTATGATTTCACTGCATAAATTTAAATTCAATATCTCGATCATCCACTTCCGTATAAGAGCTATATATCGATCGCGGCCGCGCGCGCACGCGTACTGACGTCACTAAACAACACCCTCACTTTGCTTACATCTGTTGACGCGCGTGCGACGCGTTGAGACGCGTCTCTGTATACACACATGCAACTACATCAAATCCAAGATATTCCTAAAAGAAGCAACAACGATGGTCATGACGGAGGAAATAAAAGTCACCGCGGCACCTCGCGCGCTAGCATCTGGTGGATTTAAACTGCTTCAACTAAGTCCTGCGATTCGCAATATTCTTGATTCCAATGAATCGTGCGCGCTTTCCCTTTACAATACACATGTGCATCAAGATTCATAACTGACTGAATTCTCTGCAGATTACGTCTAAAAGCAGCGACAAATGACAGCTCAATGTTTCTTTGCACTTCAGATGCAACATTTCAAGTTCGGCAAATCTCACAGTCCAACACCGTTCTCCTCTGCGCCCCACAAAATAACTCTGCATCACTTGACGCATCCCAGTTACAATCCGGATACCTCGAATGTGTTCCGGTTCGCGAACCGCATATCGATCTAACTTTTATTCCGCTATATCATGGTCGTGAAGAACTTGAAGAGCTGGGTGAGATTTCAAATATAACGCGCTATCGAATCTCTCAACGTGTCCCTGTGTCGGCGCATGAACTCGACAAAGCATGCACTCAAGCAATGTGTGTTGACATTGAAATTGACGGAAGGAAGCGGGTATATCGACTTTCTGCAGACCTTGTTGAGAGAATGATACCGCTTATCACGACAGCGGCGCAAGTTGAGCGAATAAGTTTTGACAAAATGGAATGTAATAGGGTGCACGAGGCACTCAGGAGGAGTATGGAGGATGACATGGACGCAGTGGAAAGTGCGGATGTCATTCGTGCGATTCTGAAGCGGTTTTCAAAAACCAGTGTTGAGCGTAAGTGGCTTTACATGCGCGTGAATGAAGCCTAACGTGATAGCGTATGAACTTGATAGACTTGAGATATGTCGGTGGTACGGTATTCAGATGCTTTCTCTCCATGCCGTACGTTTGTTCTCTTTTTTATCGTCATTCAGCCGCTAATGCAACATAGTACAAAGAAATACGGACTGATTTATTCATCTACCACTGGGATTCCGCCCTGCCACCGATGCTGGATCTCACATGTGATCTTTCTCTTCTCGATGGCGAATGCGTGCAGCCTTCGACCACGACAATCCGAAGTTTCCCTGCATCACGACTTCCGAACGAGCCTGCACTTCGATTTGCAAAACTGTTTGATGTGAAATCAACATGGTTGCTTGATGAGATTCTACCGTTCATACATGGAATCGAGAAAGATAGCACGAAGATTAACGGGCTGTTTATGAAGCATGCAAAAAAGAAGGTGATGAAGGGTAAGACATTTATCACCAAACGTGCTATATAACCGCAATCCAATGTATTATCTAGTACACAATCTATAAAATGGAAGAGGTCACCGACTTGGCAGCCTCATATACGCCCAAAAAGACGGCGCCTCCAAGACTAATCCATGCTGTTCGCGGACCCACACCTTTAAAGAACCCTTTAAGCCCATCCTCACTCGCTATCTCTCTCACAAGCTCAACAACCGACGTCCGCGTCTCATTCAGCATGATCCGCGTTTTAAGCACGTCAAGCGGCGTAGTAACCGCCGCTGCAACACCGCCAGCAATACTACCACAAACTGCTCCTTCCGCAAAATTCGCAGATTCTCTTCCCTGTCGCGCCGCAACACTCCGCTTCATCGCTTCGTAAAGTGGGAACTGCACGATAGTAAATGGGATTTCCCGCATTATAGTCGTGCTATAGCCGCGGTAGAGTCCGCGAATCACTCCTTCGCCGTTGGTATTTGCCAGAATGGCGCGGAGTGAACCGAGAGATGACGCGGTTTCCGCTGTGCTTTTCGATGCTTGCGTACGTTGCTTGACAACTTCGGTCGGCACTCGAACAGTACATGCCGCAACCTCGCCTGCGGACGCAGCAACCATATGCGTCATACTATGCGCCAGTCCCTCACGTTCCTCGCCAACCACCTTTTTCATACCGGGTAGAACACGCTTATTCAGTCCTTCATACGTCAGAAAGAATAAACTTGCACTTGGTGCAGACCCGACAATTGCACTTCCGACTCCACGGTACATCCCCGTCCATCCTCCGTTTGCAAAGAACCCTCCGCGGGCTTGAAGACGTGTTTTCAGAGTGTCAATGGGAAAGAAGAAGAGATCTGTACATGTCCCAGCCGCTCCACCGCTCTACCTCGTTAGTCCACCACTCCACACCACCTCATCTCACTCATCTTCAAAACTTGTACACACCAAAAGCGGGATCAGCACGGGATGACGATCCATTGTGCATACACAGCCAGTCGAATTGCGCCTTCCGGACTTGCAATTAGGTCGCGTGGTCTTTTGAAGGTCGCGAACACTTTCGGAAATTAGTCCCAATTTTGAGTCGTCCGAGCCGCACGATGTCCAATTTTTCTCCGCCTTGAGAGAACCGTACATCCGTTTACGCACGATTCCTTATTGAGAAAGAGTGAAGTGAAGAGCAAAGATGTCTGATGCGATGGCGGTGGACTCCGCTTCATCGGTGGAAATAGTGGCGCCGGTGGTGGATACGACGTTTTTACACAGAGCAGACGGATCTGCGTCATGGCGAACCGGAGACGCTTACTTGATTGCGTCGGTTTCAGGACCGATGGAGGTGTCGAAACGGGATGAGAAGCCTACACAGGCGACTGTTGATGTTCTTGTACGGCCAGCTATTGGTGTTTCATGTATGTTTATCTGAGAAAAAAAATATGAAGAAGTGGTGGGTGAAAGAGCTAACGAGGTAGCACCGAGAGAGCAGTTTCTTCAAGAACGGATCGTCAAGGCCGTGGAGCCTATTATTCTCCTTGAGATGCACCCACGAACATTGATTCAGATAGTTGTCCAAGTTCTTGAAGCAGGGGATTCAAAAGCACAAAATGTCATGACCCTTGCGGCGGGATTGAATGCTGCGTTTCTCGCGTTATTGGACGGTGGAATTCCGCTTCGATCGACTCTTTCAGCGTGTTGCGTGGTTCTTCATAAGCCGATTCCAAAACCGGGGCAAAGTGAGGATGAAGTACCGGCAGAGACTGGAGTTGTTGTGAGTGTGAACCCCTCTGCGAAGGACTTGACGAGGTTAAGATCCAGAGACGCGATATTGTCAACGCATACGGTTGCGTATGAAGTTAAGGATGGAGATGTCACAAGAGTTTTGCTGGTTGAAAGCACGGGTGCGTTTACGACGGAGGAGATGTTCGGGAAAGGTGGAGTATTCGAGGTTGCAAGGGAGGCGTGTGTTGTTGCGAATGCGGCGGTACGGAGCAAAGTTACAGAGAAATCCGACATTTGATTTGCGAGTAATAATGATACATACGTACATACATTCATCCATACGCAGGACTGACACTTAGAAAGTGAGGTAGAGCACACACATGATTGAAGGACCTGAGCAGATGCCGATCCAGAAGATGATTGAGCCAATGATTTTGTTGTCACGAAGGAATCGAGTTTTCGAAAGCTGGACGAGTGGAAGTTGGCACATTTGGAGGCAAAATAGGTAACCTCTGAACTTTTTGAAAATGACAAACATCACCAGCTCGTGAACAACTGAGGAGATGAGGAATGTTAGGACTAGGAGCAGCGTTAGTTTTTTTTTTTTTTTTTTTGTTTTGTCTTTTCTGTAATATAGAAAGAATTCCAATGTATACGTACATGTAGCCGCATGCTTGGAAACCTTGAACGCGGAAATGGACGAATGATACACGTGTCTGAGCAAGAAACTGTGAACCGGAACATTCCACTCTCGAGCAAACTGGTCCCACTGGACGCAGTTCCACCAAGGACCGTAAAACGAGCGATCCGCAAAGCGAGTGAGTTCTGCAATTTCATTCAGAATCGCGTCCCAGATGATGTACCATGTGAGTAGATACATGAGTACAAATGGGAAAAGCAAATCGAGAAGAAGAAATGGATACTCGTATGCTTTCTCGGTGAATGGGAGGGTGCGGAGACTTAGTGCTCGCATCACGATCGGGTAGAAAAACTGCTCAGCTGTGAGGATCATGAGGAAGAAGACACCAAAGATGGCAGCGAGTTTCTCAAAAACATAACTCCATCGGATGCGTTGAGTACGCGGATACTCGAGTGCGTAAACCACAGTCGGAAGCATCATGTAGTCGAAAAAGTTTGAGAGTGTGACGTTGGAAGGGTACTTGTAAGACGACGTGATTGGGGATTGCAGTTCAGTCTCGCAAAATGCGATCTCTTCCTGGAGAGCCTGTTCCTGCTCCTTGAATTCTTCCGAGTTTGGAGAAACTGCGTTTTGCGCTTCTTCGTCGCGCAGGCCGCGTAGTGCAGAGTGGAATAGTTTAAGAGACCCACGAACAGAGGACAGGTATCCGCAGAAAAAGGCGTAAGAGTGCATTTTCATGAGAAGTACAAGACCGTGGAGACAGAGAAACACTCGACCGATCCAGGGATAGTCGTCGACCATGGGCCAGTAAATGGAGATGACAAGGAACGCGATTTCGTACAATGATTGAGTCAGGATTCCTGCTCGCGTCCACTTGACATAGTCCTTCGCGATCAACTGCTGAAGGCCAACGCAGGCGAACGTTGCAAGGAACATGAGTAAATCTGTAAACGCGATTTTCGGCAAGTCGCGCCACAGTATTTTGAGAATGTGTGTGTCGAGAAGGTATCCCGAGCGTCTGTAGTTCTGCACGATGGTCTTGACAAAGAGAAGAAATGTACCAAGCCAGAGGAGAGTGTAGAACCCGGCAAAGATGGACGTGCGACTGGCTTCTGCATCGAGGATTGAGGGTTGCGGGGCGAACTTGACGTCGCCAAAGCGTCGCCTTTTCTTTTTGCCGGCGGATGTGGCTGTGGAAGATGAGGAGGAGGTGGTGGTAGCGGAGGTCTTGCTGGCAAGAACGGCAGCGGCGGCAGCAGCAGCGGGAGTCTGTGTCTTGGAGGCGGCAGATTGCAACGCGGGATCTGGATCAGCGTGGTCGCGCTCACGCAGGTGTTTGGAATCGCTGTTGATGTGCAGTCCAGAGGCAATTGCCTTTTCGTTGCCGACGACGGAAGGCGAGACAAGCCCATCGACGCCGCCGTTCGCAAGAAGTTCGACGTGTTCGTCCGCGTTCCGGAAAGCGTCTTCGACCGCGCTCTCGTCGGCATCTCCCTTTTTCTCCTCGTCCCGGAAGCCGCTCATCGGATCACTCGCAGACACGACGCCTTTGTAGGTCGGCATTCGCTTGAGCCGGAACAGTCTGAGGTTCTCTGCCGCGCTGTTGCCGCGCATGCGGCCGCCGACGACGGCCGCGAAAGGCGAGTCCCGAGACAGGGCATCGCTACTGTCTGTGTCTGGGTCCTCTGGATCGGGCGCGTTTTCGGTCGCGACGACGACGGGCTCGGTGGAGAGGATGTTCTTTGCGAATTCGTCGAGCTGCGCTTGCTGCTCGAGCGTGGCGATGGAGGCGCGACGGTCCATGAAAGACGGAGTCTGATTCGGGCTGGTTCAGGGCGGTGGAGACGAGACCGGCAGATAAGCAACGGCTGCGGATCAGACAAGATGTCGGATAAGAAACGTCAGATCAGATCAGTTTGAGACTTTGATCTCGACGTGTTATATATGAGACGCGCTGTTCGCTCTGACGTACCGACCAGAGACCCTTAATTAAATGGGGGGCGTGTGTCAGCATCGGCACGATCGGTCTCGGGCTCGGGCTCTATAGGCACCGCCCATCGCTACGAACTTCCGATATGGAACAGAAACGCATATAGTATATATAACGTATGAACTCATCACATGCTAAACAAGAAGGGCAATTGCAAATACGTATGACAAACTGAAACTCCTCGCTATCGACTTACACAAGTACAGAAGGGACAAAAAGAAGTAAAAAGATAAAGTGAAAAATGGAAAAAAAAAAAAAGAAAAACTCCTCGTGTCGCAAAATTCTAGTGCGAAGAACCATCATATACATATCAAAACCAAATGAAATCCACGGCAGCAATACTCAATGCGCCACCATGCGCTCACGCACAATAAACTGATCTCCTTTTGTCATCAGGAACTTGTCTCCCCACGACGAGTTTGCAGGCAAAGTGTACAAACACCGGATTGCGTAGCGCAGCCGCGAGTTTGCAGACGACCGGGGAAGAGAGGGCGCCCACTTGATGTCGGAGTCGTCCTCGCTGCCGTCGTCGCTGAACGTCATGAAACTGTGCTGCACGGAGCCGCGGCGGGGCCGGCCGTAGCCGCTGGCAAAGCCCGCAGATGCAGATGGCGGGGGGAACGAAGACGAGAGCACAGAGTCGATGGCGCTGTCGGGTGGGGCCGAAACATGTTCGTCCGGCGCGACGCCGTCGGCATCCGCGTGGTCCTCTTCGTCGTCAGCCGAGTCGTCATGGCCCGAATGCCCTGCAGAGGATTGCCGACGAGAGCTGGTTTGGCCAGGAGCGGCGCTGCGGGCCGAGTCGCGGCGGTAGTAGAGATCGTCGTCGTCTTCTTCTTCTTCTTCTTCGTCGTCGTCAAACACACGGGGTTCTTCCTCGAGCACGGCCGCCATGACACAGGGCTGACGCGCCTGGGTGCCGGGAAAGGGGGGCGGCGGAACAGCCTCGGATGCCGAGCGCTGGCGACCGGAGACAGCGAGCGGGACCATTGGCTCTGAGGCAGCATGGTGGAGGGAATGACGGCGCTTTGAAGCCGAGGTGGCTGCGGGCGCAGAGGCAACGGAGTTCATCGAGGACACGGAAGCGTCGCGGCGGGCGGTGACGTCGGCGACCATGGGCGCGATGGTGTACGGGACCTGGGGCGCGGAGCCGGCGCGATGGCGGTCGGAGGGCGGAATGCGGGTGGTGGTCAGACGGGAGGACGGGTGGCGGGCGGAGGGGAGGACGCGGCGACGGCGGCGGGAGGGGATTGTGCGGAACTTTGGGATCTGGCGCTCGTCGAGCGGGAGAGCCAGATCGCAGGCAGCCTGCATGGCCGCGGTCCACTCGATGCACTCGCGGGGGTCATTGCAGAGGAGGAGGAACTGCTCGCCTTCGGCACGGACGCGGATGACGTTTGACTTTTTCTTGTAGTCTGTAGCGAGGCCGATTTGGGCGTACTGGAGGGTGTAGGAGCGGACGAGCCGGGCGGGAGAGAGGGCGTCTTCGGGGAGGCCGAGGAGAGAAGCAGGAGAAGGGACCGGATCGGTGGTGGAGGAAGAGAGGGAGGAGGAGGCGGAGAGGGAGGAGGACGAAGACGAGGCTGAGGAAGAGGAGGCGGAGGCGGTGGTGGTGAGGGCGGAGGAGGCAGCGCCCGGGGCGGCGAGGGCGACGAAGGGGTCGATGGTGTCGTCTGCGGCGGAGAGCGGGGAGGAGGGGGCCGACGAGGGGGAGACGGCGGGGGAGGAGGCAGAGATGTTGAAGTCTGGGAGGGGCGCCGGCGGGGCAGGAGACTGATGGTGGTGGTGGTGGTGGAGGTGGTGGTGGGAGGAGCGCCAGGGGAAAGCGGAGGCGATGCGGGAGGCGGTGGAGGCGGCGGCTGCGGCGATGGCGTGGGAGGCGTGGGAGGGCGGGGAGGAGGAGTGGGCGGCGGCGGAGAGGGAGGAGGAGGGGGCGGGGCCGTGGTGGGCGACGGCGGGGGGTGCGCGGTAGAGATTGAGCTGGGTGTTGTTGAGCACGGCGATGACGGAGGACCAGGAGCGGGCGGGGGCGGGCTCCAGCGGGGCAAGCAGCTCGAGCTTGCGGGATAGAACGGCGACGCGGAGCAGGGAGGAGGAGTAGGGCGGGAGGGGCTCGCAGCCCTCTTCGTCGCGGGGGGCGACGGGGAAGCGCGCGGGCGGGAGATCTGCGGGGGCGGGGTCGGGGTCGTCGGGGTCGGCGCCGGGCGCGGCGTGGGGGAAGGGCGGGGGGTCGCACACGGGCAGAGCCTGGGACGCAGCCTGGGGCAGAGGAGGGACCGGCGGCGCAGCGGACGCAGCAGCGGACGCAGCAGTGGACGCAGCAGCGGGGACTGCGGGAGGCGCCGGCAGCGACGCCGTCGAGACGCGGCGCTTCGTGGGCGACAAGGCCGCGGCGGACCCGGAGCGGGAGCGGGATGCGGACGCGGGCGCGGGATGCGCGGGGGCGGGCTCTGACGCGGAGGACGAGCGGGAGCGGATGGTCTTGAGGAAGGTCATGGTGACATGGCGGACGCAGAGGGAAGAGTGGGTTGGGTGGTGGAGACGGAGGAAGAGAACGGCGACGGCGACTTAAACACTCGAGGGATCCGCGGGGCTACATATATAAAGCGATCGCGGCCCCTCACGGCGGCCGTTACCGCAGCGCTGCCCACCGCATTACCCGCGGGCACTCGATGATAATATATATAATATATATTGCCGGGGGGGCTGTGCCCGCACTTTGTGTGGGCCCGCGGTTCTTGTGCCTGGGCGCGTGCCGCACATGCCGAGCCTTAACGCTGCAGCGCCAATCCCTCCTGCAGCATTAAATTATTGGCAAATTCCCCGCAGTGACGTACACTTTGAGTAATTTACCGCAGCGCTATTCTATATATCAATCTGGGTGCGATATCCATCAGACTTCCCCTTTCCGCTTTTCCCGCCCCGGCCAATTGCGCCCTGTGCGACGCTGCCCGGCCCGGCGTCTCTGCGCTCTTTGTTTACACCGCTCCGCCATTCTCCGCCCGTGTTCCCGAACAATCGGCCATTCATGTCGTTTGTATTGTGTATGCTTGTGTATGCTTGTGTATGCTTGTGTATGCTTGTGTATGCTTGTGTATGCTCTATGTATGCTTGTGTATGCTTGTGTATGCTCTATGTATATGCTCCATGCTCCATGCTCCATGTGCTTTTCTGCTCCGACTACTCACATCATCCCCCGGATCAGCCCTCCAGCAGCGTCGGGTCCAGCGTCACAAACCCCAGCTCCTCCAGACCCAGCCCTCCATCGCCCTCCCCGTCCTCCCCGTCCTCCTCCTCCCCCTCCCCTCCGTGCTCCCCGCTGTGATACGCCGACATATGCCGCTCCAGATCAATCTCCCTCTCAAACTCATACCCACATCCCTCCTCCGTGCACACAAGGTACCCGCACCGCCCTTGCATCCCAATCAGCCGCTCCATCAGCTGCCCGTCTCCCATCCCCATCCCCATCTCCATCCCCCCTCCCATCTCGTTCGACACCGACGACGACGACGACGACGACGACGACAACATCCCCAGCAGCTCCGCAGCACTCATCGCCTTCTTCCCCGTCGCACTCGCCTCCACCTCCACCTGCGCCGTCGACGGCACCCCGTCCCTCCACACCCTCATCGCCGCCGCCGCCGCCGCCGCCGTCGCCGCCGCCCGCTGCTCCTCCACCCCCACGCTCCGCACCGCCGCCCGCGCTGCTATCCCCGCCTCCTGCCCATGCACCTTGTTCTGATGTTCCTTCAGCAGCCGCTTGTGTCCAAACGCCCGCTCGCACTCCCCGATCTGACACACAAACGGCTTCTTCCCCTCATGCACCGTCGTCATGTGCACCACCAGCGCGTGATGCCGCGTGAACCCGCGCGTGCACTGCTCGCAGATAAACTTCCGCCGCTCTTCCAGCGTCGCCTCGTGCGTCTTCATGTGCTGCCGCAGCACTCCCTGCTTCGCAAACACAAGCCCGCACTCCTTGCACACCGCCCGGTGCGCCGTCTTGATATGCTTCTGCAGCCCAGACCACGTACTGAACTTCTCCATACACGTAAGCACTACCGCCCCTTCTCCGTCCTCCGCCTCGTCAACTGACTCCGTGTGCTGGCAAATATACCGCGGAACCTCCGAGTGGTCTCGCAGCACATGCGCTTTCAGTCGCTGATTCTGCGCAAACGACCGTCCGCACCCTTCCGCCTCGCACACAAACTCCCGCGAATGCGTATGCGCCTCCGCAACATGTCGTCGCAACTGCGCCTGCTTGTGAAATGCCATCGCACACGGCGGAAACTCCTTGCACTCGTACGGCAGCGGGCGTTCATGCGTCAGCACATGTCTCTTCAAATGCTGATTCGTGTTGAACCCATGTCCACACACTTCACACTTGTACCGTTTCTCCGTCAAATGACTGGCCTCATGCGCCTTCAAATGCGAATCCCTCAAAAACGACTTCTCGCACCCTTCAACAGGACACTTGAACGGTCGCTCTCCCGTATGCGATCTCATGTGCTCGTCAAGTCGGCACGGCCGCGTAAACGACTTCCCGCATCCTTCCCACTCACAGTGATAGCACTTTGGCCGTGGCTTGGCTCGCTTCTTGCTCTCTGTCGGCATCACCTCAATCAACTCAACCTCCTCCACTTCATCTGCTTTCCTCTTTACACCATCCTCGTTCTTCGCTAGGTTGTCTGTAGCCACGCTGCGAAGTACTGGCGCTGTGAAAGGCACGGGCGCATTGTACATTGGAACAGGCGGAAACATACTGTTGAACGAGGTCCCCGAAAGCCCTTCATCATTTCCTGCTCTAGTCAGAATAAATAGCCCACATATATGCACACACACGCTCACCTGTAATCGAAAATCGCCGCTTCTCGTCACCATTTCCCTCAAACTGCCCTCCTGCCAGCATCATAAACGTCTCATCTCCTCCTCCACCGCCGGCAAACTCGCCCAACTGCCGGCGCAGTTGTATTGGTGACTGCGGAACCTCCACGTAGCTCATCTTGTCCTGTTTCAGCAACAAGCAGAGAAAGGAGTAGGAAAAAAAAAAAAAAAAGTCGGGATCTGACGTTCACGAGTCGGGGGAGCCGGATCTTTAAAAAAAAAAATTGAGTTGTACGAAAGGTGCAAGTTGGGAGTTTAGAAGGGCAAGGGCTCGATTTTCTTCAATCTTCAATTTTCAACAAAGTGCAGCGCAAAAAATGGAAAATTTGAAAATGCGTCGGTCGTCGCATCACGTCTTGATCCGACTCTTTCACCGGTCTTTTTTTATATCCACTCCTGTACGTATCTGTTGATCCGCAGACTCATTTCCACGACAGACATGTCTGACTTTGGTGACGACGACGGGGAAGCGTATGTGTTCTTCCCATTTTCTTCTCTTCCACTGAAGGATAGAGCTCACAAGACAGGTTCAACGACGGATTCGAGAACGCATACGAGGAAGAGTTTGACGAAGACAACGCTCAGTTTTCCGGCGACGAAGAAAATCCCGAGGCAAATGATGAAGCGCGCTTGAATGGTGGGGACGCGAATCAAAATGGAATCAACGGGACTGGCATGGATGGCGAGGCTGTGATTGAGACGAACCGGACGACGCAGAAGAATCGAGTGTTAACGCAAAAAGAGCTTGCGATTCCAAAGGAAAAACGCACAACTTCGCCATACATGACAAAGTATGAGCGCGCTAGAATACTAGGAACCAGAGCGCTTCAGATAAGTATGAATGCGCCGGTGCTTGTGGATCTTGAGGGTGAGACCGATCCGTTGCAGATTGCCATGAAAGAGCTCGCTCAAAAGAAGATTCCGCTGGTGGTCAGACGGTATATGCCAGATGGCAGCTATGAGGATTGGGGAAGTGACGAGCTGATTGTTGAAAATTAGTCGTGTGTTTATCCATTTTAATTCGGGCGTTTTCTGTTATTTAGAGTCAAAATTATGTGCTGTATAGTATCAATCATACATTTATTATCAATTACCAAACCTTTTGAAGATCCATATATACTAAACCGTGACTATACCCCAAAATACAAAACCACTGAAGCTCCGCACACACGACTACAGCGCATTCCCCTCCACAAAGTCCCTGTACATGAGCACCTGTTTTCCACGCACCATCTTTACATACGGTTTAAACAACTTGTCCAAAGCCGAAACGTCTGTTCCACAATCGGCCAGCGACTCTTTCAGCTCTGCAAAGTTCGCCTGGCCATCATCGTTGTCATCAAACGCGACAAATGCGCCAAGAAGATCTTCTTTTGATGGAATTCGTGAAAACAAAGTAGTCATCGAGCCCATGTACGACGGCATCCGTAAAGGCGAAGGCATCTCTGATAACATCTTAGCCACCGTCTTTGAATCCGTAGCTTGTCCTGTACACTGTTAATCCTCAATCTCACACACACGTTACACCGTCACGTCCAACACACGCACCTAACGACGCAAGCATTTGCTTCAGATCCTCATGCCCAATCGCACCGTCCGAGTCATTATCCAGAAACGCAAACGACTCTCTGATCTGTGATATCTGCGCCGGCGTCAAACTTCGGATAAACTCATCATTTGCCTTTGTGTCGACCGCTTGCGCTTGTTCTACTGATGTCTTTTCACATTAGCACTCCGCACGCATCCATTCTCAGTAAAACACTCACCATTTTTAAAAATAACCCATGTACTTTTCGAAGTTCGAACCGTTCGAGAGCTCGTAAACTTAGGTGTCCATATCAATGGGAGTTGATCAGGGTCGAGGTGCGGCTGCGAGTCAACAAATTGGCTCGTTGTCCTAGCAACCAGTGTTTATATCCCAACCCGCCGCACATTTCTCTATACACACTGCGCGCACACCCATCGACATTATCACCCTCCTGATCTCTAAACTCTCGCATCCAGCTTCACAGCACACACCACCTCAACCATGTCGTCACGACCTCAATCGACGGCAGGGGGTACTGCAAACAACGGTCTTCTCTCAATGCAAAAGCGACAGAGCTCGATGCGTCCGCCGTCAATTGGCGCACCGCTTTCATCTGCTTCAAACTCGCGTCTCAATCGTAACTCAGACGTGCCTTCGCTACTTCGCGCCCCGTCTCCCGCACTTCAACAAAACACAAACAGACGAAGCACGGAAAATGGAGTTGCTTTGGGAAAAGGGAAGGACCAGACACGACCGTCGTCACGGTCTTCTACGAAAAGCAATGATTCGAACCCGCCGTCTGCCCCTCGGTCGCGCACAGCAACAACTGCGTCGTCATCAGGCGACGCGGGAAACAAAGAAACAAACATCCATGTTGTGGTCCGATGCCGTGGTCGGAATGATCGTGAAGTCGCGGAAAATAGCGGTGTCGTGGTCTCAATGGCGAGTGCGAAAGAGTGTACAGTGCAGACAGGACCGCTTGCGTTGAGCAACAAAACTTACTCATTCGACAGAGTGTTTGGCCCAGAGGCAGATCAGGCTATGCTTTATGAAGATGTTGTTGCGCCCATTTTGGAGGAGGCGCTTCAAGGATACAATTGCACTGTCTTTGCCTACGGTCAAACTGGTACTGGAAAGACGTATACAATGTCTGGCGATGTTTCCGAGCAGTTTGGCACTTTTGCGCACGATGCGGGTGTTATTCCACGGACGTTGTATAGACTGTTTCAGGCACTCGAAGTAGAGCAGTCAGAGTACTCTGTCAAGTGCTCGTTTATCGAGTTGTATAACGAAGAACTTCGAGATTTGATCAGCAAGGATGACGACAAGAAGGTCAAGATTTACGACGATTCAAACAAGAAAGGTGGAATTGTGATTCAAGGTATGGAAGAAACGTTTATCAAGACTGCCAGAGATGGTCTGCAGATTCTCCAGGATGGTTCGCACAAACGGATGGTTGCGGCCACAAAATGTAATGATCTCTCGTCGCGCTCGCATACAGTATTTACAATCACGGTCCATGTCAAGGAGATTTCTGCGAGCGGTGAGGAGTATCTTCGTACCGGAAAGCTGAACCTTGTTGATCTTGCTGGTTCAGAAAATATCAGTCGGTCAGGTGCCGAAAACAAACGTGCTCGTGAAGCTGGCATGATCAACCAAAGTCTGCTTACGCTTGGTCGTGTGATCAATGCGCTTGTTGATCGATCAAGTCACATTCCGTACCGTGAGTCGAAGCTCACTCGATTGCTGCAAGATTCGCTTGGTGGACGGACAAAGACCTGCATTATTGCGACTGTGAGTCCCGCAAAGATGAACCTTGAAGAGACAATCAGCACGCTTGACTACGCGAGTCGCGCGAAAAATATCCGAAACAAACCGCAGTTGAATCAAGTGATGTCAAAAAAGACGCTCATCAAAGAGTATATTCTTGAGATTGAGCGACTTAAAGCAGATCTGAACGCTTCGCGGCAAAAGACAGGTGTATACATCACTGCCGAATCGTACCAGGAACTTACAGCCGAGAGCGAGAGCAGACGGATTCTGGTGGACGAACAGAAGCGGAAGATTGAAGTTATGGATTCACAGCTGAAGACAACGCGTGAGCAATATGAGCTTACTATGCGGACGAATCTGGAAACCAAGAAGGAGCTTGATTTTACTTCGGTATGTACTTACTTTTTTTTAGAAGCATGACCTTGGCTAACGATTTATAGCGTGAATTGACGGATACGAGAGGAGCGTTGGAAAGCACGAAGCAGGATCTTGACGAAATGCGTGCTGCGTTGAGCAGTGAAGTAGCGGTACGGCAAGCGTACCAAGCCACTGAAGAGCAGCTGAGCCAGACCGCGGCCGGGCTGATGCTATCCATCAAGGAGGCCAACAACGATATGACGCAAATGGCTGATTCAGTACTCCGTCGTCGTGATGTCGAGAGCGCAAACAAAACGACTTTTAGTCAGACACAGAGCACAGTTGCGGACGCGTCCAAGCGATTTGAAAACAGAGCTATGACATACGCAAAAGCTCAGGTCCAGTTTTACGAAGCGTCGCTAGATAAGATGCGAAAGATGCTCGCGACCGAGACGTCGAAACTTGGTGGCGTATACAAGTTGATTGAAGAGCGCGTTGCTGCGTTCGACGTCGAGCAGAGTACGCTATCCGGTGTCATGGAAGATTCCAAGATTGAGATGAACAAGGTTCTTGAGAACATTAAAGTCTTGCGGGAGGATATTAAGGCGAAAGTTGGTGAGGGTTTGAGTGGTCTTGACAAGGCCACCGAGAAAATCTCAAAGGATTTAATTGGTCATATCGAGGCTTTTCAGGAGCAGACGTCAACAGAGTACAATCAGCTTGGACGGGACTTTAAGAGTATTTTTGATGAGATGCAGAAACACTTTAACGCGCAAAATGCCGAGATCGAGCAGCTTCATGCCGCTCTGCTTACTGCGTCTGCGAACGCGTCTAGTGAGTTTGAGATGCATTCGCATGCAGTCAAGCAGGCCGTTGAAGAGGAGCGGATCAAGATTGAGGAGGATCAGAAGGTAATGATGGAGCAGGTATCTGGTTTGATTACGGCCATGACGGGCGCGCATGAACAGCGGCTGCAAGAACGTATGTCGAAACTGCAGACCGGACTCACCCAGTCAAAAGCCACGCTTGATGCTTCCGGACACGAATTCGTGACCGGCGTGTCAGGCTGGCTTGAGCGGCAAAGTGAATTCCAACGGGGGATGTCTGCGAACAAGGAGCGGATTAAGCAAAGTCTGATTGATTCGTATCATAAAGCTGAGGAGCATGGAAACCGGCTGCAGCAGAGTACGCGCGCGGTTCATGCTGAAGCTGTGAAGATTGTGCAGTCGCAGAAGGAGAACCTTGCGGAGCAGATGCAGGCACTTGATGGCTTTGTTGTTCGTGCTCGGGCGCAGAATGAGACGCATCATGGTGCGTACGCGGAGCAGATGGAGCGGAACTCCACAAGCATGCGTACTGGACTTGCGCGTGCAAACGTCGAGATTGAAAACGCGGGGCGTGAGATTCACGGATACGTTAACGAGACCGCCGCGCAGTTTGAGGCTGCAAAGGGATCTACTCTTGCGCATGCTGATGCCTCCGTCGCAGAGTTTGGAGCGCTTAGGGATACAGTTGCGGAAGCTACATTGGCATCTTACATTCCGTCAGGAAATACTCCAAAGAAGGAGAAGACGTATCCGCTTCCGAGAGTGTTACCGCGTACCGCGACAACGCAGCCGTCGTCGGCGATGCAGTCGCCGCGAAAACTGAAATCGCCGTCGCCCGGATTGCGTGTTTTGGAACAAAAGGAAAATGTGGCACCGTCGTCGTATGTGGGATAGTTAGAGGGTGAGATGGGTTTAATACATGGGTTTGTGAGATAAGATACCATTTGAGTTTATGCTGTTGTTTATAAATATATAACCTTTATACAAGTCGTTCTGTAATCGTACACACTGTAAATATTTGGTCATCGACGAACAGACATATTCAAGCTCTGTTGAATTGACCGTGTAAGTTCATCATCATCATTCCCTGCATCGCCTCTGTCTTCGTCGTCATGTGCATAAGCAGCTGTACTCTGCGATACAGCAGACGCAAACATCGGGATGGTACTATCCTCCTCGTCATCTTCCCCTCTCTCTCCATTCTCGCCATCTGCATCATCGTTGTCATCATCGTCGTCATCATCGTCGTCGTCGTCGTCATCGCTCTCCGTGTAAAACCTGTAACGCACTCCGGACCCTGCTGCTGGTGCTGGTGCTGGTGCTGGTGCTGGTGCTGGTGCTGCTGGTGCCGTCGTGGTGGTGGTGGGTATATCCGGTCTTGACTCGCTACCGGTTGATACAATAGCTTGATGAGCTTGTGCAAACGACAGAGAAGCAGGAGGCGGAGGGGATGTCCAAGAATGTCGTTCGATCATTGCGTGCATGCTTGATTCGGTACTACTCGCACCTCCAGATTTCGACTGCTGCTGCTGCTGCTGCTGCTGAGAATGTGACTGAGACTGCGACTGCGACTGCGACTGAGAGTGTGACTGTGACTGAGACTGCGACTGAGAATTCTGCTGTGAATGTAGACTACTTTGACTACTTGCTCTACTATTTGACATTGCTGCGCGTAAAGCGTCAAGAGAGTGTTGCATTCCTGTTGATTCAGCACGGAGAGAGGAGGATGTGAGAGGTGGAGTGGCGCGGGGGACGGGTGATGGATCTGGAGATGGTGAGGGTGCGGTTTGTGAACGTGGTTGTGGGATGGAGGAAGAGGCGGGTTCGTCGGGTGTTGAGGACTGTGAAAATGAACGTGCTGCGTCGAGGTCTTTGCGAAGTTGGTTCACAATCTCGAGGTATGACTCTGGTGGTGCCTGAGCAATCATTTCTAAGATTCTCGCAGCTCTAGGCGTTTTGTCAGCGCTAATGTCATGAACAAGATCAAAAAAAGAAAGAGAATACATACGTCTGTGAGTATAAATCAGCGTATAAATATGCGTTCCCGAGTCCCAATTCTGCTTTCGCGCTGTTCCCCTTGATCCCCAAAGACGCCGCATTTGCAACCGACTTTACAATCTTTGAATTTTTAGCGCTGCTGCTGATACCTTCTATCCGTAGCATTTTCGAGATATCAATCGGTGTTGCGGTCGGCGCGGCGGCGGATCGTGCGCCGCCGGCAACACCAGCGCGAGAAGGGGAGGTTGAGATTGAAGTTCCGGATCTGGATGCGGGATTGGCAAGAAATAAACTCGGAGTGCGTAGTGGTGCGTACTGTTGTTGTTGTTGCTGCTGCTGCTGCTGCGGTAGTTGCTGCTGCTGATGGTGACGTGGAGCACGGAGTGCGAGCGCCGTGCTTTCGACGTTTGTGACCTGCCATTCAGGCGACAACGAGGTAGCAGCGACGACGGTTTTCGCGTCTTCCGCAAAGTCAACAATGATAGTTCTGGGTGCAGCCGAGTCTGCGCTGTTGCCGATGTCGCGAAACGGGGTGGGTATACTCGGATCATCCACGTCGTCGGTGAACAGGTAGCGAACTTGGGGATGGAACGTTTTGGCGCGCGTGACTGCTGCCGCTGATCCGTTGCCGGTGTCTTCTGCACCGGACGCAATGGCGGCAATGGACCCGCCTGCGGCGTCGAGAACGTCTGCTGCGGTCGCGGCGGTGGTGTCGTGGATGAGTGTGAAGTAGAGCGGGGGAACGACGGCGGTGGGTGCTGGTGCCGGTGGAGGTGCTGGCTGTGAGGAGGCGGAGGCGGAGGCGGAGGCGGAGGCGGAGGCGGAGGAGCGAGGCCGCGGGGTTTCTGAGCTTGTGCGCAGCGGCGTGGACGCGCGAGACAGAGTCGCCATTGCGGGCGGAGAACTGCGGGGGGGTCGAGGGTGCGGAGAGCAGCAGAGACGTCTCGAGAGGAGGATTGAGTGCTGTAATTGGGACTGCTGGGAGGATTACTCGAGTGCTCATGGGCATCGCGATCCAGCGATCCTGCGCTGCTGCGGCTGGCGGACTCACGCGGTTCTCGCGGTTCTCGCTGTTCGCCCACAAGTCCGGCCCTGGATCTGACCGCGGTGACTCGCAGAGCGCAAAAGTGCAAAAAGGGTGCTTGTGTTTCTTCCCGCCTTTGTTTTCTGATTTCGACGCGACAATGGAGACTCGGTCGGTGACTATCGTCGGCGCAGGACCCGTCGGCGCGCTCGCGGCAATGTACTTTGCCAACGAGGGCTGGAACGTGGATCTCTATGACTTGCGGAAGGGTCTGTTGTTCGGTGCTTGTTATGTATGAGTCCTGTTAACTGACGAGGCAGATCCGCGACGTGTGCGAAACGCAGCAGCGACGGCGTCGACCGGCAAGTCCATCAACCTCGCGCTTTCCCACCGCGGAATCGAGGGACTCCGTGGTGCGTCACCGAAGCTGGCCGAGCTGGTCATGCAGAACGTGGTGCCGGTCACAGGGCGGATGATCCACGACGGAAACGGCTCGCAGAGCTCCCAGCCGTATGACGTTCACGGCAAACACATCAACGCCGTGGATCGCGGGTGGCTGAACTGCATCCTGCTGGACTGGATCGATGCGAATCACGCGGATAAAGTGAAGATGCATTTCGAGCACAAGCTTCTACAGTGCGATTTCATAGCCAAAACTGCAAAGTTCAAGAATCCAGATGGCGATATCACGGTCCCCGTCGATCTAGTCGTCGCAGCTGACGGCGCACATTCGACTGTGCGGAACCAAATGATGCGCTTCGAGCCCATGGATTACGAGCAAAAATACATTGACACTCTGTGGTGCGAGCTGAGCATCCCCCCAAAGACGGACAGAGTCACAGGCGCGCAAACGTACCCGCTCGATCCCCATCATCTGCACCTCTGGCCCCGGAAAACGTTCATGCTCATGTCTCTTGCCAACATTGGCGAGGATAAGTCGTTCACTGGAACTCTCTTCATGCCCCGTGCGATGTTTGAGGACTTTGTCTATCCGCTTGACGTGCTGGATTTTTTCAAATCTTACTTTCCTGACGTGCCGTCGCTGGTAGGCGAAGCGTACTTGATCAAGCAGATCATGGAAAACCCAAAGGGCTCGCTGTTGTCCATCAAGTGCTCGCCATATCACTATCGAGACCAGTGCATCCTTCTCGGCGATGCTGCGCACGCCATGGTTCCATTTTACGGCCAGGGAATGAACTGTGGTTTTGAAGACGTCCAAGTTCTGTTTAATCTGATGAAAACTACAAACAGTCTCTCGACCGCCTTTGACAATTACACTCAAACCCGAAAACCAGATCTTCACGCGATCTCCGACCTTGCGATGCAGAATTACGAGGAAATGCGCTCATCTGTGACTTCCAAAACCTATCTCGCGCGGAAATCAACAGAGGAGTTTCTCTATAAACACGCGCCTGCGCTTCGAGTGCGCACCCTCTACAATATGGTTTCGTTCTCGAGTATACCGTATCATGAGGCTATGCGCAGAAGTAAGTTCCAGGGGCGAGTGTTGCAGACAGTGTGTATCACCGGTGCTCTTGGGTTTATTTTGCTGGCAAAGTATAAGTTGCAAAAGAAGTAGATAGACATTGTACGTATCACTCTAATTAAGCTATAAAGCTATTTGGAACTAGTCCATGCGCAGTAAACTCCCATTTTCTGCTCAAGCAGTCCGTTCTCATCAACCAGGTCCGCGGCGTGCTTTGCTAGAATATCGTCAATGTCCTTCTTGACCTTCAGCTTTTCCTCATCCGAAAGTCGCGTGATGTACGACTTGGTCGTCCAAAGCTTAAATACATCCTCTGGCTTGATTTTGTAACTCCAATACGTCTTTTCAATGTTCAGAGGCGTTTCAAATAACGCTTTCGCCTCGTCGGATTCAAACACCTGAGGCCACTTCATCCGTCTAAACTGAGGCAGATCAAGATCATGAGACCAGCATCTCTCAGCAACGAGAATCTGCCATTCGTGATTATGTTCGATCTCCGGCTCGTAATTCCACACCAACGCGAGCTTTCCCTGTGGTTTCAGCACCCGGTGAAACTCCCGAAGCGAAGAGATATCCGCAAACCAGTGGAATGCTTGTGCGCAAAAGATAACATCTAATGAGTGCTCGTCAACCGGAATTTCATAGCTACTACCCTTGAAAATCTCGATATTAGGAAACTGCTTCTTGAATGACGCAATCATCCCGTCGGAAATCTCGACTCCAACAAGACTTCCTCCGTTCTCCGCCTTGAACTCGGGCCGCTCAGCAAGCAACGCAGTATACTTTCCCGTTCCACAAGCAAGATCAATCGCATGTGCACCATTCTCGATCTTCATTTGCTTCATCAAATTCGACAATGCAGGAGCAAAGTGATCTGGACGGTACACGGCGTAGTCAGAGTGGTTTGTGTCGAACGCGGCGAGCGAGATCGGGTTCACGGTCGAGGAAGTCGGCATTGTTGCAAAGCTGCGGAAAGAGCGCAAAGTACGAGTACAAGCTCGGAGTAGAGAGCGCATTGTCGTGATGTGTGTATAAAGATGAGCGCAAATCGCAGTGTTCAGGGAATCGACTACAGTTATACATATCCAATCTTATATGACAGACGCGCGGTATTGGCGCTGATAGGCGTCGGGGTTGGGGATTCTCGGAGTTTAAGCCCGAAACGGATGGTATAGTGTGGGGATCTCGGAGTCCACACAGTTCGTCTTAAAAAGTAAAAAAAAATATATATATATTTCCACGCATGAATCACAAACCACAGCCGACCTTAACCAATAAGTGCATGCAACCAACCAAAAGCCAGAACTCGTATAGTTATTTATTCTGTTTCCATTTTCACAGTGCGGGACCAGCAGCAATAACCTCTTTGCTGCATCCGCCCTTGTACTTTTCAAAGTTCTCCGCAAACAACCCGCCAAGTTTTGCAACCTCAACCTTGAAATCAGCAGAACCCTCAGTCCAACTCTTGGCAGGATTCAGGATCTCCGAAGGAACGTTAGGGCACGTCTTGGGAACATGCAGGCCGAAAACGTCGAATTCTTCGTATTCCACCTTCGCGAGCTCGCCAGAGTGAATCGCGTCAAGAATCGCGCGGGTGTACTTGAGCGGGCAGCGCGAACCACCTTTGGACGCAGATTTGCCTGTCCAGCCGGTGTTGAGCAACCACGCGCGGGCTTTGTGCTTTGTCATCTTGTCAGACAGCATTTGGGCGTAGCGCATAGGATGCAGGACAAGGAAGGGCTGTCCAAAGCAAGCGGAGAAAGTCGCTTGTGGCTCAGTCACGCCTTCTTCGGTTCCAGCCATCTTGGACGTGTATCCGGAAATAAAGTGATACATGACCTGCTCGTTTGTAAGCTTTGAGATCGGAGGTAGAACTCCGCGAGCATCACAAGTGAGCAGGATGATGTTTTGTGGCTGTGTGGTCGACAAACACGGGATCTTGGCGTTGGGAATGTACTCGATGGGGTACGCGCATCGTGTGTTTTCGGTAAGAGTGGCGTCACTGTAGTCGACCTCACGCGAGATGGGATCAAACACGACGTTCTCGAGGATCGAGCCGAATCGGATGGCGTTGAAAATATCAGGTTCCTTCTCGACGCTGAGATCAAGGCACTTTGCGTAGCAACCACCCTCGACGTTGAATACACCGTGATCCGACCAGCAGTGCTCGTCGTCGCCGATAAGTTTGCGGGCCGGATCAGCAGAGAGAGTGGTTTTGCCGGTGCCGGAGAGACCAAAGAAGAGAGTGACATCGCCGTCCTTGCCTTCGTTGGCAGACGAGTGCAGAGTAAGAACGTTGTACTTGACAGGCATGAGATAGAACATGACAGTGAGAACGCCCTTCTTCATCTCGCCCGCATACTCTGTACCGAGAATGACCATCTCGCTGTCCTGGAAGTTGATATCGACCGAAGTCGGGGAGGTCATGCCCGCGGTGAAGCGGTTGGCGGGAAAGGCGCCGGCGTTGTAGATGGTGAAGTCGGGAGTGCCAAAAGTCTTGAGCTCCTCGGGGGTCGGTCGGATGAGCATGTTGCGCATGAAGAGAGCGTGGTAGGCGCGGGCGCAGACGACACGGACTTTGATGCGGTACTTGGGGTCCCAACCGGCATAAGCGTCAATGACGTAGAGACGAGAGCGTGTGTTGAGATAGTCAATAGCGCGCTCGCGGTTGATACGCCAGACTTCGGGGGAGAGCTTTGTGTTGACAGGACCCCACCAGACATCGTGGGTGGATGTGGGCTCGTCGACGAGACGCTTGTCGCGCGGAGAGCGGCCGGTTTTGGAACCTGAGGAGGCAACAAGGGCACCAGCGGAAGTGATAGCTGAGCCAGACTCGTATACAAGAGCGTCCTCGTAGAGAGAGGGGACGGAGGGGTTGTGTTGGATGGTGAGCTTGTTGTAGTCGATGTGGGCCTGGAGAGAGAGGGTCAGCGAGGGAAACATTAAGGAGCGAGGGAAGGAACACGTACAACCGAGTAGAGATGATCTTCGACCTCAGTGGGTGTTGGCTTGACGCCGTTGGGATAGAGGTTGGTCTTGTTGACGGACATGGTGAAGTTGTAGTAGATAGGCTGGGGGGGTGGGGAGGTGGTGGAGGGGAAGCCGATGGGGATGCGGAGAAGGGGCAGCTGGGGAAGAAGGAGGACAGGCGCGTCTTTATAGGGCCTTCAGGGGCGACAGACAGCCAGGCAGAAAAGACCGGCCGTCGGCTGCGCGTCTGACTCTTTCTCGTCGGGCGATGAGAGCGCGCGGTGCTGATCTGGGCGGTGTGTGTGTGAGTGAGCGTACTGAGTCAGTACCGAGTCGCCGGCGGGCTCTGCATCGCGGCCGCAAAGCCTCTCACTTCCCGTGCCGCTCACATGCGTCGGATACGCGATCACCGCGAGATCTTCGGAAGCCGAAATCGAGCGCCGAAATCGAGCGCCGAAATCGAGCAGAACGCGTCCGGGGTCGCGTCGTCGATGCGGGGTCTCAGACGTCGCGCCGGGTAAGCGCACGCGTCAAAGTGCGGGGCACGAAAATGCGCCGGAGCGCGTTCCGGATCGTCCCGACGGGCAGTCCCATACGTAAGAAGAGAGTTATGTCCGAATCGAGCAACAACTAAAGAGTCCATGCGCGGGCGGGTTCTGGAGGCTGTCGGGGCTGGAGCCTGAGGAGGGGCGGCCTCCGCAAAGGCGTCCACTCGTCCAGGGCCTCACCTTAATTGCAGTGGTCGTGTGAGCCCTGTGCGAGCAGCGCACTGGACGGTCCCCACTTCGCCTCCACTCTCCTCCACTCTTCCTCCTTTCTTTCCGTCACTGCCACAAACCTCTGTACTATTCAAAAACAGCCAGCCACTCTTCACTTCTGCTGTCATCGGATCTCCGCGTCGTCGGGACAAACCGGCCGGGTGTTTTACGCGGGGCCGCCCCGCAGTGCACAGACCACTCTACGCAAACCTTAACCCTCGATTGTGCTGCTCCGGGCGGCGCCGCCGTCTTCCGCTGATGCGAGTCCTCCTTTGTTCAAGCCCTCCCTCCATACTGACTATCGTAACTGCAACAAGCTGATAGTTACCGTCACTTATTTATGTATGTACATACTCTGCTGCAGCCTCGCGAGCTCCGGCAGCTCTGTGTTTACTATATACTTGTCTACATATCTCCACTACTTGCTCGGCTTCACGCCAATATGAATCGCCGCAACCCCGAACGTCAGGTCCTCGTATCCACTTCCCGACAGCTCAAATCCCGCGTCTCGAATCATACCCGCAAACTTCTCCTGGCTTGGAAACTTTTGAATGCTCTCCACCAGATACTGGTATGAGTCCCGGTCCGCCGCAATCAGCTGGCCCATCAGTGGAATCAGGTTGAACGAGTACTGCTGGTACATCATGTCCAACAGACCAATGTTCACCTTGCTAAACTCCAAGCACGCAAACACTCCGCCCGGCTTCAGCACCCGGTACGCGGACCGCAGCGCCGCGTTGATATCTGTAAAATTCCGAATTCCAAACGCAACCGTGTACAAATCCTGCGACTCGTCGGGCACCGCATCCAGAATTTGCGCGTTCTGCACCTTAAAGTCAATCCGCGTTCCTGTTCTCCAGTCAGCTCATTTTCATCTCACTCACTCGTCCTACTTCTCCCTTCACCACGTACCATCAGAATATGCCGTCTTCAGCGACCGACGCTTGCCCTCCGCAAGCATGTCGGGGTTGATATCCACAACTAGCACCTTGCTCTGGTGATCATTATGCACCTCCGACGCCCAATCCAGCATCCGGAACGCAATATCTCCCGTACCACCCGCAACATCCAAAATCGACAGCGGCTCTCCTCCCGGGCGGCATCCCGGATCAAGCTTGGAAACAAAGTGATCCTTCCACAATCGGTGAATTCCAAACGACATCACGTCGTTCATGACATCATACGACTTCGCGACGGACGAGAATACACCGCGCACTTCTCTGTTAGCAACTTCCTAAGTGTCACTTATAAGTACATACCCAGTTCCTCCTTTTGCTCCTCAGGCACATCCTTGAATCCAAAATGCGTGGATCGGCCTGATGATCCCGGCCCGCTAGCCTTGCCTTCCTCACTCACGCGCGCCGACACCGCAAACTGCCGACTTCCTTGCACGCACGCGCTAGTCGTCCACAATCCCTGACGCACAGCCTGTCTGCTCGCAATCTTCGACCCAGCCCTTAATAACTGCATTGCTGTTTTCTGGTTGTGTTTCCCGTGCCCGGGAGTACATACATATATCGCGAGAACAATTTCCCGAGTTAATGTCTAGGTACAAAACACTTAAACAGACTGTAAGCGTATATTTTTCTGTTCCCGAGATAAACATTCTTTGAACATGGCTACGGTGCTGTATCTAACGCAACCTTCAGACTTTCTACAAATCTCCAAACATCCTCATACGTATTGTACAATGGCGTCGGGGCGACGCGAATCACATCTGGCTTGCGATCATCCGCGGTAACGCCGTTTGCGTTCAGATACGCATGTACATGGTCCATGAGTCCCGGCTTCGTGAACTGCAAGCTCAATTGTGCACCACGTTGCTCAGGGTCTGTTGGCGTCAAGATTTCAAACGGCGCCGGCTGCATCTGTGTGAGAAGTGACTCAAGATAGCCGGTCAATGCAACAGACTTTTGCCGCAATGCAGGCATCGTGTACTCCGCAAACAGTTCAAGCGAACCGAGGAGCGCGACAGTGTCCAGCACAGATGGGTTCGAAAGTTGAAATCCAGACGCGCCTCGAGCTCGCTTGAATTCGTTATCCATGTTGAACCTAGTGGCCTTGTCGTGCGCCCACCATCCCGTCAATCTCGGTCTATCAAAATGTTTCTCATGCACAAACAGTCCTCCAATACCTCCGGGACCCGAATTCAAATACTTGTATGTACACCACACAGCAAAGTCCACGTTCCAATCGTGCAGCTGCAAGTCAAGATTTCCGACCGCGTGTGCAAGATCCCAGCCAACAAGAATACCGCGGTCCTGCGCGTACTTTGTAAGCCGCTTCATTTCAAACGCCTGGCCGGTGTAGTACTGAATACCAGGAAGTAGAAGGACAGCTGTGGAATCAGCGTGCTCGTCAATTATTGACTCAACGTATTCTGAAGGTAGAATGCTTTCTCCCGGTCGCGGAGCAATCATGATCTGTGCATCTGCTGGATCAAGACCATGGAGCTGAATTTGTGACTCTACAGCATACTGTTCTGTCAGCAAAGCTCATGAAAAAAAAATGAATAAAATACGAACATGATCACTCGGGAACGCCCTGCGCTCCAAAATAATTTTATACCGCTTCGAGTCAGGCTTGTAGAACGACGACAGCAGCAAGTGCAAGTTCGTCGTCAACGTAGTCATAACCGCAACCTCCTCAAGCTTCGCACCCACAACATCCGCCATCTTGTCCGTAACAGTCTCATCAATCGTCATCCATGGTCGCGAGTACAAGTGGCTAAAATGTCCGTTTACTCCAACCCGCGCCCAAACGTCGAGCTCTTCTTTCAAAAGCTCCCGTGTTCGTCGCGGCTGCAAGCCAAGTGAGTTGCCGGCCAGATATATCGACAGATCATCTGCATTCTGTATACTGGGATCTGCTCCAATTAGTACTGCAGCCCAAAGTCTGAGCAAGCGACGTACTCTGAGTAATTTGCGCTCGCGTGGGGATCAAAAACTTGGATCGCGCGCTCGCAATTGGATCCGCTGCGTCCAGCTTTTTTGCTGTTGCCAAATCCGTTGCCACTGTCGCAATTCCCCTCCAGCAACGCAAAATCCCATTCGGTACCATCAACGGCCGTAAATGGCCCCGCGCACGCATCATCGCTACTCCCGCTTCTCGTCTGGGGTCGCACAATCGTGATGGTTTCTAAGCCCGAGTGAAATGAAATCGCTGACATCTGTGCGGCTCAGCAGCTCAAGACTAACGCGTACCACAAACCCCTCAGACTCTTTTTGTTGTTTACACCCGCCCGTTTTGCACGACGCGTTCTCACGAAGCGCGCGTGTGGTGTTGTTCTCCCACCGCTCCCACCGCGTGTCTCGCCCACTTCCTACATCCACCACTCTTCCGATTCGACCTTCCACTCATTTGCATTCCAGCTGTTGGGCGTGCTTAGAATTGAGCTTTAAAGCATACTTCTTCGACGTATGAACCTGGATTTCGAAAGTCGCGACTAATCCGTGTCAATATATCCGCAATGGAGTCACCAGCGGACAGTGCGCTAGACACCCTCAGCAAGCGTGGTATGGGTGCAGGATCACCATCCTCGCCTGGGCCACGGCAGAATAACTACATGTTTCAGACAGAACTACTAACAACATATGTCCGCAACGTGCTGCGCGTTCTGCTAACCGCATCAGATAGGGAGCTAGATAGATCAATATTTCGCGATCAAGCAGCTACAGACGCACTTCTGCACGCATTTGCAGCCGATGTGAATTCGAGTGTGATGTACGTTGCTAAACAAAAGAAGGATGAGCCTGGTAGTCAAGGTAAGTTGCGTCGACTATTTTGATTTGGGCGTGTCTAACAACGATGAATCGCAGAGTACACTTACGCAATCGGACCAGCATTGTCTTTCTCAACCACAACGATGGCTACAATTGTGATTATCAAGGGTCCATACCAGCTTGACTCGACCATCCCACTCGAGTCACAGCTTCAGATCGTCAACCTTCCCAGTAGCGCAGCATCACTGACATCTTCCACCACCACGACGCTCACTTCGACCAACGGCAGCCAATCTAGTGCTCCAGTCGCGCCACCTGGATACAGCCCATACGATGTACTTTACAGTCTTGTGCATTTGGCTGCAGCACCATACTTTGACGCATTTGTAAGGGCTCGTGATGAGGCGGAGCATACGACGTCAACCTCTACTGTGCTCACAGGACGGGCAAAAGAGGATGCTTCGAGAGCTGGTGTTACGGCTACAAAGAAACGTTTGGCCGAACTGGAGTTGTCACTGCTTCACTTACAGCAAAACAGTGAAATTCCAAGACTTTCACTTGCTTTTCATCCCGTCATTCAGCATGTCCTCGATATTGCAGCCGAACAGAACACTACCCCGACGCTGGATCTTGTGCCGCAGCATTTGCTCAATGATACAGGTTTCTTGAACGCGCTACAGTCAAATGTCAACTCATGGATCAAATCGATTCAAGCAATCACAAAGTTGTCGCGTGATCCTGAAAACGGCGCTGCAAGTCAAGAGATTAACTTTTGGTTGACTTTTGAAGCTGTTCTTAGTGATATCGATCGTCAACTACAGCTTGATGGTGTCACGTTGACTATGGAAGTACTCAAACATGCCAAGCGATTCCACGCGACAATGAGTTTTCTCACGGATACCGGGCTGAAGTCGTCAACTGATCTAGTCAAGAGCTACAATCTGCTACTTTTCGAATTACCAATTGACGACATTATGTCCGCGCCAACCCTCGCTAGACTGAAAGAAGCTATAGTGCAAGTCTTTGTACATATCAATAAGAAGATAAAAATCTCGGCATATCCAATTCGGCGTGCTCTTGCACTTGTCGAAGCTATCTCCGCCGACGTCGACACTCAGTTTCACGCTATTCTTAACGGCCGCCGGCTAATGCATCTCGGATATCCAGAGTTTCAAAAAGTGGTGGCCGCAGCAGAAGAAGTCTTCGCGGCATGGACTTCGCAGCTCAAGGATTTTACAAACGTGGCGCGAGAGGTGACTCGCAAGCGTACCGAGAAGTTTATACCGATTCGTGTTCGCGCGCGTCATGCTGCATCTCAAGAGCGACTCGAATACATCAAAGCTTTTCGACAAGCTCATGAGCAGCTTCAGGCTACGATTGGTATTGTGCTGAGCTCTTCCGATGCTAGCGACAATGTTGACACATCCACCGTTGTGGAGAGTCTAAAAAACGCATACTCTGCACTACGCGATGTAGACGTTCTTGACGTTTCACCAGATGGAACGGAAATATGGAATGCAGCCGAACAGACTTACAATGAACGGACGTTACGAATCGAGGATTCCATTATTGACCAGCTTCGAGCACGACTTGCTACCGCGAAAACCGCCACCGAGATGTTTCGCGTGTTCTCCAGATTCAACGCGCTTTTCGTTCGCCCAAAGATTCGCAGTGCAGTTCAGGAATATCAAGCGCAATTGATTGAAAATGTGAAATCCGATATTGAGGGACTACAGGCAAAATTTTTGAGTCAGTATAGCGACTCGGAAGCATTCAAGATGGCTACGTTGAGAGATATCCCGCCTGTTTCAGGAGCAATTATTTGGGTGCGCCAGATTGAACGGCAGTTGAATTTACATATGCGACGAGTCGAAGATGTTCTTGGCAGTGGATGGGAATTGTATTCCGATGGAGAGAAGCTGCAGAAAGACAGCACCACATTCCGCAAGAAATTGGATACCAAGAAGGTAGGCTTTATCCGAAAGCAACATTTTTTTCTGAATACTAACGATGCTAGATTTTTGATAACTGGGCACGTGAGGTCAATGAAAGACGACTGACAGTTAGCGGAAACTTATTTAAAATTGTCACGTCACGGTCAGCTGGCTCGACGCGTCTTGAGTTGACAGTCAACTTTGATCCACAGGTCATTGCGCTATTTAAGGAAGTTCGAAATCTTACATACCTCAAGTTTCAGATTCCTCATTCCATCAACTCGGTTGCTAAAGATGCGAAGAAAGTGTATCCGTTTGCGATGGGTCTTAGTAGTGCGCTTCAGATCTACACCAACACTATTTTCACAATTGAAGAGCTTGGTGACATGGCTGCACTCATGAACGAGGACCACAAAACCGTGCAGAACCTGATTGCTGCCGGTATTAAGCTTAACTGGGAGTCACTGATCCACACGTACGATGTCGCTGTGTTGCAGCAAGCGTCTGCGGCGACGAACAGCGGAGTAGGTGTGGCCGAAGGGGTCTCGGTACATGAGAGTCGACAGATTCAATTTGTTCGCGACTTGATCAACGCAGTGTCAGAGTTCGAGCGCAAAGCCATAATTTTATCCGAAACAGTGAGAGAGATAAAGCGTGATACTGAAATTCTTGAGCACTGTCCGTATGAATTTACCGAATTTGATAAGATTATCAAGAACATCCAGTCATCGGTGCGTTACGTTCTACAACCTTTTATGGATACTGAAATGCTTACATAATTTAGGTCGACAAACTGGATCTCGACAACTTTGCAAATCTGGCCATGTGCGTTGACACTCTGAATGCGAACTTGGAGAAAATTTTGCTAGAACGATTGAGAACTGGAGTACGAGAATGGATGGAAAGCTTCACGACGCCAGGAAATCATCGCTCACTAATCAGTTTTGAAGTGATAATTCGCAATCAAAATATTTCGCTCTCGCCACCTCTCGAACATGCGCGCGCAACTTGGTATCAGCAGTTTAACGATCATGTTGGTGTCGTTGCAAAACTCAGTCGACTGGTGTCAACGCGGTATGAGGTCAACGTTAGCGCGGCAGCCAACGATTTGGCTGCTAGTACTTTTGCTGAGCTTCCTGGCTTTGCAGCCGAGGATTTGGACGTGGTGTATGCTGCCATCGAAGCAAAGCTTTCAGATGCGCGAAGTTATGCGGCAAAATGGTTTCAGTTTCAGTCGTTGTGGGATCTTGAGCCGGAAAATGTGTATGCGCAGCTGGATAACGATGTTGTTCGATGGTCAGAAATTCTTCGCGATATTCGCAAGGTGCGATCGACTTTTGACACAGCGGAATCGTCCTATGATCTTGGAAACATTGTAATCAATTATGAGCAGGTTCAATCGCGTATCAATGCGAAGTACGACATGTGGCAAAATGATCTGGCAGTTAGATTTGGGGAGATACTGGGAAAAAGCATGCGCACCGTGTACAACGAGCTTGATTATGCTCGAAAGGATCTTGAGCTGAAAACTCTCGATATGTCATTTACCAAACGCGCGATCGCTTTTGTTACAGTCGTGCAGTCCGTTAAGGCGAAGATAGAGACTTGGACAGAGGCTGTGACGAATTTCAGAGCAGCTCAAATGGCGCTTGCACGGAGTAGATACAGATTTCCGCCAGGCTGGGTGTATATTGATCAGCTTGAAGGCGAACTGAGTGCGTTGCGAACAATATTGCGCGTCAAGAACGCAACTGTCGAGGATAATATTGACCAACTGCGTGCCAAAGCCGTTGCGGAGAACAAACTCATTCTCGATCATGTTGCGCATGCGATTTCTGCGTGGAATGACGAGAAGCCTGTTAGTGGAAACGTTGCACCAGATATGGCGATGAGTATTCTCGATCGGTACGAAAGGCAGTTTACAGCATTTCAAAAGGAGCAGGATCTTGTGCTTAGTTCTGGAAGTGCGTTGGAAATCGACTTGCCCGTTAATACCGCGCTTGGGTCTGTTGCTCGTGAAGTCCAGGATTTCAAAAATGTGTGGTCGTCGTTGTCGTCTATTTGGCAGATGCTTTCAGATTTGCGTGAAACGCCGTGGGCAAGTGTTGTGCCGAGAAAGATCAAGATTGCCATTGAAGATTTGGTGAATTCGACGAAAGATATGCCGAGCCGGATGCGTCAGTATGCGTCATTTGAGTATGTACAGACTGTACTTCGACGGATGCTCAAGAGCAGCGCGTTACTTGCTGATCTGAAATCGGAGGTCATGCGTGAACGACATTGGGATTTGCTGTTCCGGACTATCGTAACGCAGAAGGAATCGCTTCACCTGTCCACCCTCACACTAGGCCAGGTTTGGGATTTGGACCTTGTGAAAAATGAGACTGTGATCAAAGATGTTCTTACTCAGGCACGTGGCGAGATGGTATTGGAGGATTTCTTGAAGCAAGTACGCGATACATGGACGACTTATACGCTCGAATTGGTCAACTATCAGAACAAATGCCGATTGATACGAGGATGGGAAGCGCTTTTTGACGCATGTACGGAGCACATGAACTCTCTCGCTTTGATGCGAAATTCGCCTTACTTCAAGCAGTTTGAAGAAGAAGCCACTGCTTGGGACGAACGGCTGGTTCGGATTAACTCAACTTTCGACAGTTGGATTGATGTGCAACGCAAGTGGGTTTATCTTGAGGGTGTATTTACAGGTAACGCGGAGATTGCAAATTTGCTTCCGGTTGAGTCATCGCGATTCCAAAATGTGAATTCGGAGTTTTTGACGGTCATGAGGAAGGTGTCAAAGGCGCCTAACGCGCTGCAAGTCGCAAGTATTTCGGGTATCAAAGCAACGCTAGATCGGTTGAGTGAGTCACTTGCGCGTATTCAAAAGGCGCTTGGAGAGTATCTTGAACGTGAACGTACCGCATTTCCGCGATATTACTTTGTTGGCGACGAGGACTTGCTGGAGATTATTGGAAACAGTCGGGATGCTGTTCGAGTACAGAAGCATTTCAAGAAGATGTTTGCTGGTGTTGCAGCGCTTGAGATTGACAGCGAAAATTCGATGATCACAAAACTCATCTCGAAGGAAGGCGAATCCGTCACCTTGTATCGTCCTGTGTCACTAATCAAGTACCCGAAGGTGAACGATTGGCTGGCACAGCTTGAACAAGAAATGCGGACGACTCTTGCTGACAGTTTGAAAGTGGCGATTGAAGAGTACACTGTGATTTTTGCGGCAGTATCGACAGAGCGTGGTGTTTCTCCGGAAGAGTTCACGCTTTGGGTTCAGAGATATCCTGCTCAGGTGGCAATTCTTGCGTCTCAGATTGTTTGGACTTCTGAAATCGAGAAGCAACTGCGTGGTTCGAATGTGGACATTCAGTGCGTTGTGAGTGCGGAAAAGAGTCTGCTGCAACTTTTGGCATCCACTGTTTTGGAAGATCTTGACCGTATTGTTCGAAAGCGTTGCGAAGGCCTAATCACGGAACTGGTTCATCAACGGAATATAGCTCAGAGTCTTGTAAAGCAAGGTGCAAAGTCTTGCAATGATAGCACGTGGCTATTGACTATGAAGTTTTACTATATCGAAAGCGAGCAGGATGTGCAGAAACGTGTGATGGTTGAGATTGCAACTGCTAAGCTGCACTATGGATTTGAGTACATCGGCGTCCCGGATAGATTGGTGCAAACACCGCTTACGGATAACTGCTTTTTGGCGCTTACGGGTGCATTGGAGCAGTGCTACGGTGGCTCGCCCTTTGGTCCAGCAGGAACAGGTGCGTTGCTTTGTTAATTGAAATTTTTTTTGCGGAGTATTGATGAATTAGGCAAAACTGAGACTGTGAAGGCTCTTGGTGCGCAGCTTGGTCGGTTTGTTTTGGTGTTCAACTGTGACGATACATTCAACTTCCAGTCCATGGGCCGCATCTTTTTGGGTATCTGTCAGGTTGGTGCATGGGGATGTTTCGACGAGTTTAACCGTCTGGAAGAGCGAATTCTCAGCGCAGTATCTTCTCAGATTCAGACGATTCAGCTTGGTTTGCGTGAGAAGCTGGACAAGTCGGCATCAGGCGATGAGGGTGGTATGATTGAGCTTGTTGGTCGGCAAGTCAAGTTGGAGCGCGATACCGGCATTTTCATCACGATGAACCCTGGTTACGCTGGACGTTCAAATCTGCCGGATAACTTGAAGAAACTTTTTAGATCTGTTAGCATGTTCCGTCCGGATAAGGAACTCATCACTGAAGTTATTTTGTTTACCCAAGGATTTGTTGATTCACACGCATTGTCACAAAGAGTTGTGTCGTTGTATGAAAAACTTGCAACAAGACTGCAGAAGCAACCGCACTATGATTTTGGATTGCGTGCATTGAAAAGTTCGTTGACTACGTCTGGTGAATTGAAGCGGCGACAAACCGAAAAGAGGAGTGACGAGGCGAAATCAGAGGACGAAATTATGCTGCAGAGTATTCATGAGACGATTGCACCCAAACTTGTCGGCCAGGACGTCGAAGAGCTGGAAACGTAAGTTCAGTTGAAGAGGTTGCAACAAAGCTAACATTTGAACAGGATCGAGCTGGAATCGTTCCCCGGTATTAAATACATTCCGGAGCAACTGACGACACTGAAAGAAGAGCTGGCCAAGGTTGCTATTGAAAAAGGGCTGATACCGAGTGAGGCATGGATTACGAAGGCAATTCAACTCTATCAGACTCAGGAAATTCAACAGGGTATCATGCTCGTTGGTGCGTCCGGCTGCGGAAAAACTTCAGTCTGGCGAAGTCTACTGCAAGCGATGAGAGTGGTGGATAGTCGCGAAGGCGTGAGTTATGTTATCGATGCGAAAGTGATGTCGAAGGAAAATATTTATGGCAGCCTGGATACCACGACTCGCGAGTGGACTGATGGTTTGCTTACGAGCATCATCCGCAAAATCAACGATAATTTACGAGGCGAAGAATCCAAGAGACACTGGATTGTTTTTGATGGCGATGTGGATCCGGTGTGGGCAGAGAATCTGAACAGGTATGTGTTGAAGAGGATAGTTCAAATTGTGAGCTAATCTGTAATAGTGTGCTTGACGATAACAAAATCTTGACACTGCCGAATGGAGAGCGACTTACTCTACTACCGAACATTCGAATCATTTTTGAAGTCGAGGAACTAAAGTTTGCGACACTTGCTACCATCAGTCGATGTGGAATGATTTGGTTTGGTGCGCAAAATATATCGACTGAGATGCTGGTACACAGCTACATTCATGAGCTACAGTCGTCGAGATTGGATGATAGCGAAGAGGTTTCTTTGATAACTTTTGATGGCGATAATGAATCATCGCAGAGTCATGCTTTGACTTTTATCGCAAAAGGCTTGGAGACGCAGATGCTATCTGGTTCGTGGTTGCAGAATTGTCTTATAGAGGCAGAGAAATTCAGCCATATTATGGAGTTCCGACCAAACAGAGCGCTGAATACGTTTTTTGCTTTGAACACCGCTGCGGTGCGGCATATCACCGACTACGACGCACAACACCCGGATTTTCCCCTTACTGCTGACCAACGAGTAGCTTTTCTAACTCGGATGATGTTAATTGCTATCATATGGGCTTGTGTCGGCGATTGTCCATTTGATGAGCGTCAGACATTTGCCAGTTTTGTTGTTAAGCAGAGCGAGTTTTCGAGAATCAATTTGCCGTCTGCTAATGACTTTGATGTCCTCAGCTACGATGTTTCATTGCCTCATTCGAAGTGGATTCCGTGGCAGGCTGCGGTGCCGAGGTTGGATCTTGATCCGATGTCGGTTACCAAAACTGACATTGTGATTCCCACGATTGATACTGTGCGACACGAGGCTTTGGTAAAGTCTTTGCTTCAGGAACAGCGTGCAATGATTTTGTGTGGACCTCCTGGTTCTGGCAAAACAATGAGTTTGTTTAACACTTTGAGACGGCTGCCAAATTTGGATCTTATCGGTCTCAATTTTTCCAAGTCTACGACACCAGAATCAGTGCTGAAGGCTATTGAGCAGAGTTGCGAGTACCGAAAAGATCACAGTGGCATAACTTTGTCACCTAGCCAAGTAGGAAGACGACTCGTTGTGTTTTGCGACGAGATCAATTTGCCAGCACCGGATACCTACGGTACACAGCGAGCTATATCATTCCTCCGACAGTTGATCGAGCAACGTGGATTTTGGCGTGTGAGCGATAAGACATGGGTAACTGTGAAGCAGATTCAGTTCGTTGGAGCGTGTAATCCACCGTCCGATGTCGGACGAACACCGCTTAACTTGAGATTTTTGCGAAATACTTCTTTGCTGATGATTGACTATCCCAGTGAGGCTTCATTGCGACAAATCTATGGTACTTTCAATGCGGCGGTTCTGAAGAGTGTTCCGACACTACGTGCTTACGACGAGGCACTTACGGCAGCAATGGTAGAGCTTTTCAGAAATTGTCAGGGACGATTTTCAGCAACTGAGCAGAGTCACTACGTGTATAGTCCCCGCGAGCTGACGAGATGGGTGCGTGGCATCCACGAGGCAGTGTACAATCTTGATGCACTGTCGCTGGAAGGACTTGTTCGGATCTGGGCGCACGAGGCCCTCCGTCTGTTTAGCGATCGTTTGGTGAAGGCGGAGGAGCGAGTTTGGGTTGAGACGGAGATAATGCAGGTTGCGCAAAAATATTTCACGAACATTGACGAGCAGACTGCGCTCGACGGGCCGATTTTGTACTCAAATTGGTTCTCTAACAATTATAAGCCCGTGGAGATAGAACAATTGCGAGAGTTTGCGACTGCTAGGTTGAGTACGTTCTGTGAAGAGGAACTAGATGTCAGCCTTGTGTTGTACGATGATGCGCTTGATCATATTTTGCGAATTGATCGGATCCTGCGACAGCCTCAGGGACACATGATCTTGATTGGTGTCAGCGGAAGTGGCAAGGTATGCTGGATTTTGAGAAGTTGATGTTTTTGAAACTAATTGGTGTTAGACGACTTTGACGCGATTTGTGGCATGGCTGAACGGACTGAAGGTGGCACAGATCCATTCGCATCGGAAGTATACACCTGAAGATTTTGACGAAGATCTGCGCGAAGTGCTTCGCATGAGTGGATGCAAGGGACAAAAGACATGCTTGATTTTGGACGAGTCTAACCTTCTTGACGCTGCGTCCCTGGAACGGATGAACACGCTTCTTGCAAACGCTGAAGTTCCGGGTCTATTTGAAGGCGAAGATTACGCATTACTCCTCTCGGCGTGTCGTGAGGGTGCAAGACAGCAGGGACTAATGCTTGATACGCCAGATGAGCTTTTGAACTGGTTCCGAAGCCAGATTGTAAGAAATCTTCATGTCGTGTTCACTATGAATCCTCCGGCTGGAGGTCTTTCCTCTCAAGCCACGACGTCTCCAGCATTGTTCAATCGCTGCGTGATTAATTGGATGGGTGATTGGTCAAATTCGGCGCTATTCCAAGTTTCTTCTGCTCTTATCTCAAAGCTGGATATTGATTTGCCGGAGTACGAGGTTCCACAGAACTTACCTTTGGCTTACCGTGGATATGATATCATTCCAGAATCTCTGACGTTCAGGCAGGCAGTCGTGAATGCGATGATTTTTGTGCATAACTCGGTTAAGGCTTCCAGTCGACGATTTTATCAGCAGCAGCAGAAACGAAATCACACTACGCCTTGTCATTTCCTGGAGTTTGCGGCACAATTTGCGCGGGTTTACAATAGGAAGCGCGATGAAGTTGAAGAGCAGCAACGTCATTTGAACGTTGGTCTTGCAAAGCTGCAGGAGACAGTGGAGCGTGTACGTCATTTGCGGACAGGACTTGCCGAGAAGCGGGAACAGCTGAATGGAAAAAGTACGCAAGCAAATGCAAAGTTGCAGCAGATGGTCTCGGACCAGAAGCGCACTGAGCAGGCGCGAGCGGAATCTCTCGCCGTGCAGGCTGATCTTGCTGTGAAAGAAAAGCAGATTGCTGAACGGAAGGAGTCTGTTCTCAACGAGCTTGCAGAAGCTGAACCAGCTGTTATTGCTGCACAACAGAGTGTCAGCAACATTCACAAGAGTCAGCTTACGGAGGTACGAACATTGCCAAATCCACCTGCCGCGATTAAGCTAGCAATGGAAGCAGTATGTACGCTTCTTGGTCACAAAGTGGAATCTTGGCAGACGGTTCAGTCAGTTCTGCGTCGCGATGATTTTATTTCGCGCATCGTGAACTTTGACACTGAGCGCCAGATGTCGAAAGCGTTGAGACAGAGGATGCATGACGAGTATCTAAGCAGACCAAACTTTAACTACGAGACTATGAATAGAGCGAGTAAGGCTTGCGGTCCTCTAACGCTTTGGTTGGAAGCACAGGTTCATTACTCATTCATTTTAGATAAGATTGGGCCTCTGAGAGAGGAAGTTTCCGAGCTGGAGCAGAATGCTACAGAGACACGAGACGAAGTGGAAAAGTTGAACGTTGTGATTGAGGAGTTGGAGCAGAGTATTGAACAGTATAAGGAGGAATACGCGGTTTTGATTGGAGAGGTGCAGGAACTGAAGAGTGAGATGGCGAAGGTTGAGTCTAAGGTTCTGAGGTCGATTAAGCTGTTGACGAACTTGTCGAGCGAACGCGATCGTTGGCGTCAGCAGACCATGTCGTTTGAGGAGCAGACCAAGACTTTGGCGGGTGATGCGCTTATTGCGGCCGCACTACTTGTGTACGGTGGTTTCTTTGATCAACAGTACCGACAGCAGATTCGAGAAACTTGGACAAATTACTTTCGACGATCGAACATTGCAATTCAAGACCATCATGCAATTGTGGAGTATCTCGCTGACGCTGCGGAAAGAAATACATGGCATCAAAACATGCTTCCCAACGGTGATCTCTATGAGGAAAATGCTGTGATGATTGCGAGATCTGATCGCTATCCTCTTATTATTGACCCGACAGGTCGCTCGGTGGAGTTTCTGCGTAAGCAGTATTCCGGACGTGGATTGGTAGTGACGAGCTTTTTGGACGATGCGTTTGTGAAGCAGTTGGAAAGTGCGTTGCGCTTTGGTAACACTTTGATTGTGAATGACGCAGAGCACTTTGACCCAATCTTGAACTGTGTGCTTAATAAGGAGTTTCAAAGAGTTGGTGGGCGTGTGATGGTTCGATTGGGTAAGCAAGACATTGACTTCTCGTCAGATTTCAGACTGTTTTTGTGCACTCGTGATTCGACTGCAGAATTCTCTCCTGCGGTCGTGTCTAGAACTACGGTTGTGAATTTTACGATTACACGCAGTAACTTGCAGGCTCAGTTGTTTGATGGATTGTTGAGAGTTTTGCGACCAGATGTTGACCGGAAACGAACGACATTGCTTCGAAGACGGAGCGAGTACACGGCGCATTTGCATGAACTTGAGAAGAGCTTGCTACGAGTATTGACTGATGCTCAAGGCAGTGTGTTGGAGGACGATCATGTCATCACGACTCTCGAGGAGCTCAAAGTGCAGGCAGTCGATGTGGCTGAAAAGATGGAGGAGACTAAGGACGTGATGGAGAAGATTGATGAGATTGCGAATCAGTATCTTCCAGTCGCTGTTACAGGAAGCACAATCTACTCAACTCTTGAGCTGCTGCAGAACGTCAACAGCTACTATCAAGTCTCTCTTGAGTTTTTTGAATCCATTTTCATGCATGTTCTCGCGTACGTTGAGAAGGCCAAGGACGCCCACAGTAGCATTGATGATCAGCTTGAGGATGTGACAATTCAGTTGTACAAGGAGACGTTTGCTCGTCAATCTCGCGGACTTTTGCGTAAAGATGTGCTTTTGCTCGCTAACTTTTTTGCTCTGGCGAAGAGAAGCAACAATGACATTTCGATTTTAGAGCGCTTGTTCGAGAGGGATGCACAGACTGTGGACATTTCGATTGACGATTATGCTGTCTCACAACTGGTACTGGATGTCCAGCAGTCGTCTGTTTTTGGAAAGTACGGAGTACTTGATGAGAGTTCACTGGCAGAGTTTCTGAGTTCCGACAATCGTAAGTGATGATTTTTGCACTTGGAAAGTACGATACTAACGGTCAGATTCCGATGTTGACGGCGAGTTCTGCCGCGTCATGCTGATGAGGGTGTTACGTTCTGGAGAGTATGTGACGAAGTCGCACGAGTTCATTTCTTCTGCGTTTGGCGCAAGCTTTGACCGAGAAATTACTGCTTTTGCGGAAGATCTTGGTGGTGACACTGAGCTTTACAATGTGGTTACGAACGAAGTTACGAGTGCTACGCCTGTGGTAATGTGTTCGCGTGCAGGGTATGATGCTAGTTACAAGGTGGAGAGTCTTACGCAGCATTATCGCTATAGTATGTACGCGTCTATTGCGATGGGGTCCGACGAGAGTACGAGTGCGGCAGATAAAGCTATCAGTGACGGTGCCGGGAGAGGAGGCTGGATTATGCTGAAGAATGTGCATCTTGCTTCGGCCGAGTGGCTAGAGACACTTGAGAAGAAACTGACAAGTCTACGAGCGGACCCACGATTCCGACTGTTTCTCAGCCTTGAGATGGAGACGAGTCAGTCTGGAGCGCGTCGATTGCCTGGCGTACTACGCTTGTTGCGTTACTCGCGCATTCTCATGTTTGAGCCGCCACCTGGACTACGAGCCAGCATTCGAGAGTCGTTGGGCTTGGGAAAGAAGGGAAGCAGCGATGGCGATAGAAGGTCGTTGATGGCACGGCCGCCGGTCGAGCGAGCTCGTGTGTACCTGCTGGTCGCGTGGTTGCACGGCGTGATTCAAGAGCGTCTGCGATATGGCCGCGTTGGTTGGCGTCGAGCGTATGAGTTCAACGACAGCGATTTTGAGTTTGCACGAGAGGTAGTCGATAAGTGGCTTGCGCGAGCAGGTGCGGATGGGATGTCGATGCAGGCGAGGTCGCATGTTGCACCCGAGGATATTCCGTGGGAGCCGCTGCGACGAATTTTTGTGGATGCTGTGTATGGCGGAAAGATTGAAGAGCCAGAAGACGTGGAGGAGCTGGAGGAGTTTGCGAAACATGCGTTGACGGTGCGTGGATTTGAGATCAATTACGATCTTGTGTCGGGACGGGTTGTGGAGGAGGAAGAGAAAGGAGGCGAGAAGTGTGTTGTTCCGGAAGGAAGTTCTGTGGAGGCGATGGGAGAGTGGGTGGAGGCGCTGCCGGAGCGCGAGCCGGCGACGTGGCTTGGGTTGCCGGAGGGATCAGTTCGCGTTTGATTTGTTTGATTGTACATTAGGTGTAAAAACAGTTGCATGAGGAGAGGAGTTTGCTTGGAGATAATGTGAATTGCTTGGTTGAAGCATGGAAAGTAAGCTGTGAGTCAGCGGCGGCGGATTTCGAGATTTCTGGAGATTCTGCGAGTTTCCGGTGGAGCGGCCGAATCGTCCCAAGAATCTTTCTTCCTTTCCCGAACAGCACCACGGTATACACAACACATCTCCACGCTCTCGAGAACTGAACAATGACGCGCGGAAACCAGCGTGAGAAGGATCGCGAGAAGAACGCGAAGAAGCTTGCGTCGCAGAAGAAGAAGCTTGAGGGCGATCCACGCAAGCGGCAGGAGGAGCAAGCTGCGATTATGCGGAAAAAGCAGGCGGAGGGTGAGTTGTTTGCTGTTGTGAGAGAGATTGTGGTGATGATGATGATGATGATGATGTGCTAACGGTACGTGAATTATAGCTGAGGCGAGGAAAGCTGCTGGCGGGAAATGAGGTGGTGGAGTATAAATCTACATAGTTACACGCAACACTATGGTATAATAGTATCAATAGACAAGACAAGGTCTATTTATGAAAATATATATATATATAAGATTAAACAAGAGTGACGAGCTCCTCAGCAGACGTGGGATGGATGGCGACACAGCTATCAAAGTCGGCCTTGGTCGCGCCCATTTTGATAGCGACGCCGAAGCCCTGGAGAATTTCAGAGGAAGCTTCACCGACGATGTGCATGCCGACGACTTTCTCGTCCTTGCCGGCGCAAATGAGCTTGTAAACAGTGTGTTCTTTCTTGTCCTGGTCGTCGAAAACAGCGTAGTACATGCCGATGAACTTGGAGTTGTACACCTTGATGTTCTCTTCACCGTACTCCTTGACAGCCTCAGGCTCGGTCATACCGATTGTTCCAACCTCGGGATGCGAGAAAACAACGGTAGGGATGTTTGTGTAGTCGAGGTGGAGTTTTTCAAACTCGGGACCGCCAAAGAGACGGTGCGCGAGTTTACGGCCGGCCGCGATAGCGACGGGGGTGAGTTCGGCGACACCGACGACATCACCAAGAGAGTAGATTCCAGGGATGTTTGTGTTTTGATACTCATCAACCTTGATTTGGCCACGGTCGTTGGTCTCGATTCCAGGGATCTCGAGCTTGAGACCAGCGGTGTTGGGACCACGACCGATGGCCCAGATAAGCGCGTCGACCTCGACGACAGCCTTGCCTTCTGCGTCTTCGTAGTGGATAGCGAGCGCGCCCGAGGGAAGCTTGACGACTTTCTCAAAGGGCTTGGCACGCTTGTGGAGCTTGACGCCGTGCTTGATGTAGGTGTCGGTGATGGTCTGCTGGACCATGGGATCGAAGGAACGGAGGACAGTGTCGCCGCGGATGAAGAAGTGGGTTTCCGTGCCGAGACCATTAAACACGCCGGAGATCTCGACACCGATGTAGCCGGCGCCGACGACAGCGACACGCTTGGGCTGCTCGGTGAGGGCGAAGAAGCCGTCGGAGGTGGTGCCGTAGTTTGCGCCGGGGATGTTATCGGGAATCGAGGCGTAGCCACCGACGGCGACGAGGATGTGATCGGCGGTATAGTACTCTGTGCCGCCGGAAAGAAGCGAGACCTCGACTTTCTTGTCGCCGTTGTCGCCAGCGAAACGAGCCCAGCCGGAGATGTACTCGACGCCGTCCTTCTGGAGGTTGCGCTCGTAGATGCCGTTGAGACGGTGAATGTACGCCTCACGCTTGGCGACGAAGTTGTGCCAGTCAAAATCGGGGATCTCGGGCAGAGCCATGCCGAACTGGGCGGCGTCCTCGAGGCGCTTGCGCATGTCGGAGGCGGTCCACATGACTTTTTTGGGGACGCAGCCGACGTTGACGCAGGTGCCGCCGAGACGGCCGGAGCCCTCAATGATGGCGGCCTTGATGCCGTAGCGGGAGGCGGCACGGCGCGCAGAGGCAAGACCGCCGGAGCCGCCGCCGATGACGAGGTAGTCAAAGTGCTTTGTGATGGGGAGAGGAGCCATTGAGGAGGATGAGGAGGAGATAAGGCGGAGCGATGCGGGGAAAGCGGCAGAAAAGGATGCGCGAAAGGATGCGCGGGGCGACGACAGCAGTGCTGGCGCAAGAAAGGAAGGAAGACGAGGAATGGTGGGCGGTGGAGGGCGGGATGGGGAGGGGGAGGGGAGGGAGAAGAAGAGGGGAGAGGAAGAGGAGGAGGAGGAGGAGGAGGAGGAGTTTAGTTGATTTCAGGTCAGAAAAATACACAATATAGCGTAAGCGATAAGTGCTTTGTCAGGTCTGGCGGACTCCGGCGCCGCGTGCCCAGAACAGCGGGTGTGTGTGGAGACGGCGCAGGAGCAGTATGCTGGGGTAGATGTTACCAGGAGCTGCGTCGGACGCGGATCGCCAGCGACGACGCCCGCGGAGATTGTCTTTTGTCGTCTGCCGCTTGCTCAATGGTCAACTCCTGTGTTTGATCTTGATCTTGATCTTGACTAGTCCTGCGTGATCCAGTCGACTTCAACGTCAACATCGCGTGTTCGCGGGGTTAACGAGGGGTTCGAGACGCGCAATATTGCATGTCCGCCGTTGGCGCGGCTGAGCCGCCCGGTCGCCGCTCTGCAGACTTGGTGTCCCTCCGGCTTCCCCTCTTTCGACCCCGGGGGTGGGGGGGGGGGGGGGGGGGGGGGGGGGGGGGGGGGGGGGGGGGGGGGGGGGGGGGGGGGGGGGGGGGGGGGGGGGGGGGGGGGGGGGGGGGGGGGGGGGGGGGGGGGGG